>CAIGRP010094918.1:0-32010 GCA_903798385.1 Fraxinus cuspidata | reverse complement strand
AAATTCTTATTTTTAATCACACATTCCCCTAAAATTCATTGTTCAAAACTATTTTTTCTATCAAAATGATTGTCAAAGAGGCTCTTAATGAAGAATTATGTCATTTGTATATTATTTTTTTTACATCATGGTTGACATCATTCATGTTGTCAAGAATTGATTGAATGAAAAAAAAAACTTATTTATTTTTAAACTATCCATGATGTAATGATACGTGAAAGAGTATAAAATATGATGTACATCAAGTATGATTCCTTAATGAAAACAAATGTTCCTGGCATGAGGTGAGGGACGTGGTAATATCGACTCCACTAAATTTTAATAAATAAATAAAAAGTGTACCAACAAGCATATGTGAGAGTCAAATCATTACAAGAATCTTTCCACCGACGAAAAACATGTCATAAACACAATGAACTGTTCCTAATTTTTTTTCTGTAGTACAATCATTGTAGAAAACTTTGATTTTTTTTTCAGCCACACATTCTCTAATAAAATAATATTGCACGTAAATTTAAAATATTTCCTAATTTTTCAACCACTCATTCTTTAAAAAAAACTATATCAAAAATTATAATACCAAATAATGAAAGCCAAACGGGAGGAGAAGAAAGTTCAATTATTAAATACATATAAATGCCTCATTTATTTTTGACGACAGAGTAGGGCCGTTTAGTTTGTGAATTTGTTTTCCAGTATGTAATAAAAATTGGAGAAAATTAAGGTCAATGCTTCTATATTCTAAAAAAATAGTTTGAAATATAATAATAAATAACTGCATAAAAAACCTTTTTTTTTTTGGAGGACGAGTTTAATCTCCTCCCAACACTAATTTTCTTTCATTATTGCTAGGTATTTTGATACCAAATAAATTCAGGGCCCTGATGACTCGTCGATTTGATTAACAATATTTATTCCGTTATTGTTATTGATTGCAAACATGCATTGTGTTGGTTTGATTATTAAATGTTGTATTTTTCTTCACAGTTATTATTTAAATTCATCATGTATGAGAAATTATTTACTGTTTTATTGAGGTTGAAGTAAATGAGTTTGTTTTATAAATAACATATCATTAGCAATAATATCGGAAAAATAATACAAAATGTTTTTTGTATGAGTCTATTTTTGTTATAAAAAAAGGGAAAAATCAACTTAATGCTAAAAATTTTGAATTTGTGCATGGACGTTCTACCATTTGAATATATAGCATTGTTCATTTTTTTAAATTCCATTTTAAATTTACATTAAAAAAAACACAAAGAAAAAGAAAATCACACAAGTAAGCTTACCAATTTAATATAAAAAAATATTTTTAAAAGTAGCGCAACATAAATGAATAAAAGAACTTACATATGAACCAATAAAATTAGAGCCAAAGAATAAAAATTTAAACAGTATTTAACCAAAAAAAAAAATTGATGTAGAATAGATGGTTGAATAAATTGAAGAAGAATTGGACTGAAAAGGAAAAAATATATATATATATGCAAGTGTGGCAGTCGAGTTCAGGTTTGAACTAATAATACCATTCCGAAAAAAAAACGATGAGATGAGTAGAACGCATGACTGTACCGTGATATATCATGAATTTTGGCCAACTGAGTTCGTTTAGAACTCGAAATCTGTATTTAAAGTTTTAATGCTATTTTTGTCATTTAGTTTATTTTGTTTTCTTTATAATTTTAGTTTCTTTAGGCTTGGTTTTCTTTTTGTCATTTAGTTTATTTTGAATTCTTTTCAATTTTAATTTATTTAAACTAGGTTTTCATATAAACTTTTATAAATAAAGAGTTAATTCATCGTTTTTCATCATCTTACATTGATAAAATTCGTGAGTTTATTTCTTTTAAATTTGGTGGATACCAAAATTATGTTTATAAGGTTTTTGCTTGAATTCCTTATTTCCCGCTACGTCAAAAATATTTTCTTAGATAATAAAAAAGTATTTAAATATAAATCAATAGACAACAAATGGCTCAAATAAATTGAATTTTTTTTTTAGGGAAAATGATATTTATGCCTAGAAAAGATATAGTTTTAAAAAAAATGCTAGAAAACGTACACTAACGTAAAATACTATACAAGACAAGAGTCATTTTTATAAACTTTTTATTTAAAATGTAAAAACTTTAATTTTCGTACATTAAATAACATTGTATAATATCAAATTTTCCACAAGATAAACTATCAACTAATTTCAACCGGGAAAGATGATAAAATTCCTAATCCAAGCATGTATCTAATGCAGAAGATTGAAATTATGTTTGATTACTTTCCATCTTTCCATTATTGTACTATTAAAGTGAATCATTCATATGAATCCATATCCTATATAATGCTGCTTCAAAATTAGAAAAAAGATAGTGAGATAGGTGATTCTGATAGGTATCTGACACCGACGATTTGGCCCATTTCATAATGATGAAGCAATAATGCTATTTTGGTGATAGATATTGTCGACACGTGTTCATGTCTGATGGCTACTCTAATTAATTATTGTTGGAAGTTGGCAAGTAATAATATCAACACAAATTGATTTGAGCAGAATAACATCGTGCAGAAAATGAACGATCTAAAAAGTTTATAGTCAATGCAAGAGTTCGACTCTTTCTCCTTAAAACGATAATGCCCCGCACTGGTGCTGACGGTATTCTGGCACTCGTCTCTCAAGATACAACGACCTCATCTTGTAATAGTAGCACTACAAATTACAAGACCCGATGAACCTACTCACGTTTTGATCTCTTAAGAAATTCGAGAACTAAAATACACGAAAATAATACTTCGGGCTGGATTGCAAAATATGAATTTTGCAGGGACAAATGATTAATTTTGGAAGAACAATAAAATCACAATTGATTTTGGAGTGAAAAAAAACCGAGGTATGGTGGTCAATTTATAGAAGTTGAAAGGTTGTATCCAAAAGACACAACAGTCGAAAAATTGCGTCTCCAACAAACACAAACCGTTTGGACAGCCTCAACTGTCAACTGCCCTTCTATAAAAATTCACGTGTCTGCATAGAAAAATCGAGAAAAAAAAAATATAAATTAAATATATTATTATTTTAAATAATAGTAAAATAATATAAATCAAATATTATTTTACCAAAAAAATAAATATCAGCTTGGCTCAATTCCAAGTCCAAGCCCCACGACCCATGAAACGTGTCGTACCAAGCCGAGCCGGTAGGTCGGACGGACGACGGGGTGCGCGTGTTGGTTTTGGCCCAACCTACTAGCATGTAGGCTATCTCCCCTTTAAAGACTATTGGTACCATTTGGGCCCAAACTCAAGTCTCAAACTTGAGCAATATAACGTGGTTTATATTATTTTAGCTTTTCAATGTGGGATTGGCACTTTTTCAATTTCTCACCAATTTTTATTCTAATTTATTTCAACTTCTAGTAGTCATCATTTGACCTTAATTTGTCATTCACCCTAAATTGAATTTGAGAAAATAAAAATCTATTCATCGAATAGAACACACTCGGCCAAAGAAATATTTTGTGCAACTAACGAGACCACTAAAATAATTGGTCAAAAATTGGTCAAACCAACTAATAAAAATCAATTTTCCGACAATTCCCCACATGAATGAAAATTAATGCAATATACTATGCAGACTCTATAGAGAGATCAGACATGATGTTATCGTATCTGGATAGGTACCTTATGAGTTTGAACCTTCCGTAGTATAATACTATCGGAATTACTTGGTTAATTAGTGAACGGATGTCTTGACTTGTCAATCGTTGGTCTAAACCAAGACAATAGTATCAACATAATAACCTTCTTAATATTTTCTAGTTATTACTGTTATGTTCATTTTGGCCCTGAACAACTCTTGGATTTCATAAGTGCTTTAGATAATTCAAGCCTTTGAAACATTCTCATAGAAGTGGTCACACTTCACACTTATATAGGTGATCTCCTATCAAGAGTATCTGCCATACCTCACTTAGATAGACCAAGATATAGGAATCATTAAAAGCATAACTTAACCTAAAACTTTCTGCAGATAACACTTTCTTATTATGGAAATAGGTAGAAGTTAACTCTAAAGTGCTTCTTTGAATCTTTATAACTTAGTTGTCCCATTTAACCAAGATTTTGGGATCTCCAGTCAACAAGGTTGGGTTACCATTACAAAGATTTTTATGTAGTAGGCTTTAAGCTCATTTCCCTTGATAGGCAGTATACTTGATTTCTTAGTAAACCTTTGGTAAGGGAAACCGCAAGATTTTTTTTAGATTTTACATAATTTATGAAATTAACACCATTTGAGATCAACTGCTTAATTGTATTATGTTTTTGACGAATATGTCGAAACTTACCATTATACATACTACTTTGTGCTCTACCGATAGTCGACTAACTATCACAATGTATACTAATTACAGGCACATGTTTAGGCCAATATGGAATGTCCTCTAAAAACTTTCGAAGTCATTCTGCTTCCTCTCCAGCTTTATCTAAAGCTATGAACTGAAATTTCATCATGGATCGAGCTATACATGTTTGTTTAGAGGATTTCTAAGATATGGCCACACCACCAATGGTAAAAACATACCCACTTGTATATTTTGAGTCTTTTGTATCTGATATCTAATTAGCATCAATGTATCCTTCTAATACATCTGGATATCTAGTATATTGTAATTCATTATTTGAGGTGTATTGTAGATATCTAAGAACCCTTACCAATGTCATCCAATGGTCATTATTTGGGTTACTTGTATATCTACTAAATTTGTTCACTACATATACAATATTCGGATGAGTGCATTTTGTAATATACATTAAACTGCCTATTATCCGAGAATACACTAATTTAGATACGGGTTCGCCTTTATGTTTGGTCAAATGTAGACTTAAGCCTACCGATGTTTTAACTGGACTTTCATCATATATACAAAACTTCTTAAGTACAGTCTCAATATAGTGAGATTGAGATAAGACAAGTCCCTCAAATGTTTTAAGAATTTTAATTCCTAATATTACATCTGCATTACCCAAATCTTTCATGTCAAAAATGTTTTATCAACATTTTCTTGATAATTGTTATGATTTCATAATTACTATCCATAATTAGCATATCATCAACATATAGACATACGATTACATATACATTAGGTGTGGTTTTAATATAAACTTGTTATGATATCAGAATTACTACCCATAACTAGCATATCATGAACATATAGACATACGATTACATATGTACTATGTATGGTTTTAATAGAAACACATTTATCACACTCGTTAATCTTAAAACCATTTGGCAGCATAGTTTTGCCAAATTTTGCATGTCATTGTTTTGGCACTTACTTTAGTCCATATAACGACTTAACAAGCCTACAGACATTTTTCTCATGTTCAGGAGTAATGAACCATTTGAGTTGTTCCATGTAAATTTCTTCTTCTAGCTCACCATTTAAGAAATCTATTTTGACGTCTATATGATGGATTTCCAAATTATGCAATGCTGCAATTGCAATTAATACCTTAAATGATGTTATCCTTGTCATAGGTGAGTATGTATCGAAAAAATCAAGACCTTCTTTTTGTTTGAATCATTTAACTACCAATCTGGCCTTAAATTTATCAACTGATCCATCGGTCTTTTATTTTCTTTGAAAATCAATTTACAACCTAACGGTTTGTTACCAGGTGAAAGATCTACCAACTCTCAGGTATGATTCAGCATAATAGAAACATAGCCTCTTTTTAGAATGGAGCTTATGGACTAGACATTACTTCATTAAATGTCCTAAGTTCATTTTCTAACAAATAAATTAAAAAATCTGAACCAAATGATATAGATATTTTGGTCATTTTCCTACGTCTTGGTTCTTCATCACTTTAATGATTACCAATTGCAGTATCATAAGTTCATTTTTGCGAACTTATCTCTTTCCTTTACTTATAAGGAAACTTGTCCTCAAAAAATACAACATTCCTAGATTCAATGATAGTATTTTCATGTACATCCGGAATGTTCGACTTATGTACGAGGAATCGATAAGTACTGCTATTATTAGCATATCCAATGAATATACAATTGATGGTCTTAGGCCCTATTTTAACTTGTTTAGGCTTTGGCATTTCTACCTTAGCCAAACACCCCCAAACCTTTAAATATTTGTACGAAGATTTATGACATTTCCATAACTTATAAGGAGTTTCGTTCCTACTTTTTTATGGTAATTTATTTAGAATGTGGTTAGCTGAGAGAATTGTTTCCCCCCAAAAATTTTGAGATAAATCAGAACTAATCAACATAGCATTCATCATTTCTTTCAGAGTACGATTTTTGCGTTCCGCAATACCTTTCGACTAAGGTGAATAAAGAGCTATAGTTTGATGAATAATCCTAGAATCTGAACAAATTTCTTTAAACGGTGTTTCATATTCCCCACGTCTGTCACTACGAACAACTTTTATTCGTTTGCTTAGTTGATTCTCAACATCATTCTTGTACTGTCTAAATACTTCTAAGACATTGTCTTTGCTTCTTAGCAAATAGATATAACAGTACCTTGTCCAATCATTTATAAAAAATAATAAAATAATATTTACCTCCTCTAGTTTGAACAAACTTTAAATCACAAATATCACTGTGAATTAGCTCTAGAGGATTCGAGTTACTTTCAACTGAATGAAATGGTGTTTTAGCTAATTTAGCTTCTACACATGTTTCGCACTTATGATTTTGATCAAAGGAAATGGAATGCAATAAATCTAAACATACTAATTTACGTAAAGTATTAACATTTACATGTCCTAACCTATCATGCCATAAGTTTGCAGACTCAATCAAGTAAGTAGGAGATTTATTTTTATTAATATCAAAATCACGAAGTACAGACATTACATTCATTTTGAATAGCCCATTGGCTAAGTACCATTTGCCCATAAACATGTCATTTTTTGTGAGTAAAAACTTATCAAATTCAAATACTCGACTAAACCCACTCTTGCTTGACAATGCTTCATATACCAAGTTTTGTGGCACATCGATGAGTGTTACTTCTTTTCCTGATGTCATCTTCAGCACAACTTTACCTTGACCAACAACTTTTGATGTTCTCGAGTTACCCATGAATAGTTGTCATCCATTGATGTAAGATGAAAATATCTCTTTATCAGCACAAACGTGACGAGTAGCGCCTGTATCAACGAACCATTCTCTCATATTGTCCACCATGTTAGTTTCAAATATAATAGCTGAGAACATTAGTTCAGACACACCGTTAAACAATCTGTCTTCCTCGGTCAAGTATACTTGGTTTTTTTTATTTTACTTTTCATACCGGCAGTCCTTTGCAATGTGACCAGGCTTATCGCAGTTATAGCAATCTCCTTTGAATTTCTTGGCTTTGCTCTTTTGCTTGTCATTACCCGAGTGCATCTTTTTCTTGCTAGTATTTAACTCTACCAAATTGACTTTAGCTTCCATTTGCAGGTTTCCAGATTTCTTTTCAGAATTGGGTTTATTTCCCTCAATTCTTAACCGTACAATCAGATCTTCAACTCTCATTTCCTTGCATTTATGTTTTAGGTAGTTTTTGAAATCTTTTCACATTAGTGGTAATTTTTCGATAATCGCAGCAACTTGAAATGACTCACAAAGCTTCATACCTTCTGTATGTATATCATGTAAGATGATTTGTAGCTCTTGAACTTGATTCATTACTGTTTTAGAATCTACCATTTTGAAGTCCCGGAATTTGCATACAACGAATTTCTTCAATTCGGCATATTCCGTTTTGTATTTCTTTTCCAATGACTGCCACAGTATTTTAGCTATCTTTATCGAACAATATATGATGTATAGTGTGTTGTCAAGGCAATTGAGAATGTAGTTCCTGCAGAGGAGGTCATTATGACTCCATGCATCGAATGTTGCTCGTTTTTTAGAATCTATTTTATCTTCCTCAATAGTTGGAGTATCTTCACTCAAGAAATTTGCCAAATTCAGAGTCATGAGATAAAACATCATTTTCTGTTGCATTATCTTAAAATCTACTCCCGTGAATTTTTCTGATTTCTCTCCCTGAGCATTATTATAGGGTACGACATATTCAATATTACTTGCCATTATCGTCTTAAGATTGTTGGAAGTTGGCAAGTAATAATATCACCGCAAATTGATTTAGGTAGAATAACGTCATGCAGAAAATGAACGATATACAAAGTTTATAGTCGAGGCAAGAGTTCGAATCTTTCTGCTTAAGACGATAATGCTCCGCACTGGTGATGACAGTATTCAGACACTCGACTCCCAAGATACAACGACCTCGTCTTATAATAGTAGCACTACAAATTACAAGACCCGACGACCCTACTCACGTTTTGATCTCACAAGAAATTCGAGGACTAAAATACAAAAAAATAATATTTCGAGGTTAGATTGCAAAATATGAATTATGCAGGGACGAATAATTAGTTTTGAAAGAAGAATAAAATCAATTGATTTTGGGGTGAATGAAAACTAGGGTATGGGGGCCAATTTATAGAAGTTGAAAAGTTGTGTTCAAAAGATACAACAGTCGAAAAGATGTGTCTCCAACAAACACAAACCGTAAGATTGTTGGAAGTTGGCAAGTAATAATATCACCGCAAATTAATTTAGGTAGAATAACGTCATGCAGAAAATGAACGATATACAAAGTTTATAGTCGAGGCAAGAGTTCGAATCTTTCTGCTTAAGACGATAATGCTCCGCACTGGTGATGACAGTATTCCGACACTCGACTCCCAAGATACAACGACCTCGTCTTATAATAGTAGCACTACAAATTACAAGACCCGACGACCCTACTCACGTTTTGATCTCACAAGAAATTCGAGGACTAAAATACACGAAAATAATATTTCGAGGTTAGATTGCAAAATATGAATTATGCAGGGACGAATAATTAATTTTGGAAGAAGAATAAAATCAATTGATTTTGGGGTGAATGAAAACTGGGGTATGGGGGCCAATTTATAGAAGTTGAAAAGTTGTGTCCAAATGACACAACAGTCGAAAAGATGTGTCTCCAACAAACACAAACCGTTTTGACATGCCCAACCGTCAACCACCCTTCTAAAAAAATCCATGTGTCACATATAGAAAAATAGGAGAAAAAAATAATATGAATTAAATGTATTATTATTTTAAATAATAATAAAATAATATAAATCAAATATAATTTTACCGAAAAATAAATATCAACTTGGCCCAAGTCCAACTCCAAGCCCAAACCCAAGCCTCACGACCCGTGACCTGTGCCGTGCCGAGCCGGCAAGTCGGACAGACGGCAATGCGCGTGATTTTCCACTAATTTTTATTCCAATTTATTTCAACTTCAAGTTGTTATTTTTTTGCCTTAATTTCTCATTCACCCTAAATTGATTTTTAGAAAATAAATACATCACATTAATCTATTCATGGAGTGGAATACACTTGGCCAAGAAAATATTTTGTCCAACTAACGAGACCCACGAAAATAATTGGTCAAAAGTTTATCAAACCAACTAATAAAAAAACCAATTTCCCAACAATTAACGTGAAAAAATGTCGGTTTAATATTTGAATTATGCCAAAGCTAGTCTAGTCTGTAACATAAGAACATCTTCAATGCATTTTATGGATTATTATCAAAATGATATACAAGTTGAAAGATTTTTCATTACATGACATTGATGTCTAATGAATACTCTCTCAAGTCAAAAATTGATCTCCAATTTGTTGAAAATCAACGTGTAATTGAGCTCCTAATTTAGACAGAGTTCTAGGCAATATCTGATTTTTCTTTTGTCACGTCAGCTTACAGAGTTTTTGTATATGGTTTATTTTGCTTACGTAATAGCAATCCATAATTGCTTATGTAACAAGATGTTGGGTTTTTTATACCCAATAAATCTCGAACTATGATATAAACATTAGATTGCATTTCATAAGTATTGACCAATGAGAGAAATTGTTACCAATGCATAAGAACATTTTCTATGCATTCTACGGATTATTATCAAAGTGAGATAAAAGTTGAAAAAAGTTGGATTTATGTGACATTAATGTTTAATGAATAGACATTCAAGTCAAAAAAAAAATTTTGATAGCCAATGAATTATATCTACTACTCAATAATAATATCTAAGTGTATTGTATTGTCTTAAAATAAAAAATACGCTCGCATCTATTTGCTTAGAATTATAAATTTTGTTGAGTCAGGATATTTAACAATGTTTTTGAATTAGACGACGTTCTAACTAATGTCTATTTTTTCTTTTATCTAGTCCACCTTATTCACGTTGCACGATTATTTGACCGATGGCTCAAACTCACTAGGCTTACACACTAGCTGGAAACATGTAAATAATCAGCAACTACAATGAACTTTTATATGGTGAAGTGTGAACTCCTTAAAAATGCATTAACAACCAAAAACAAGCATAATACAGAAAACTATGGTTTTCCAAATAGTTAAATGAAATTTTTTGAAAACTCGGACCATTAAAAAAAAACTATGAAGAAGTTGATCTCACAACAACGAAGGCTAAGTATCATGCTTATCAAAGTTAGACTAAGTAATCTAAGGTCAAGGTCTAGCTCCATTGTCAAAAACGACGCATTGGGCTCATGACCTAAGTTGGAACCTCTTCTTATCAGAAATGTTGAAATCTTTTGATCCATCTTTGAAAAATGAAAAAGGAAAGAGTAAAAAGTAGTCTCAATCATTGAGGTCCAAAGACGTTACTTTCACTCTTCAACTTTTGGGAATTTGGCACAAGTAATCGAACATATTTCCATTGTTCGATTTTAGTTCTCTCTTGTCACGGACGTCTTCAATCTATGATTTACGTGCACAAATGGCCTTTTTGACATATACATTCCATCTATTTGACCTTTGTAAGTCAATTTTTAACAAAAATAATACAATGCCCATATTTTTAGATAAAATGAACATTAAAAAAAAAGTAAGACGACAAGAAAAAATATTAAACCATTCTCCAATATTGACCTCATTGAACCCCCAATGCTACCAGCCCTAGCGCGCTCTCCTCTCTCTCTCTCTCTCTCTCTCTCTCTCTCTCTCTCTCTCTACACGCACATACTGTCACACACAGGCCCTTCCATTGTATTTCTA
The DNA here is from genome assembly GCA_903798385.1 of Fraxinus cuspidata. NCBI lineage: Eukaryota > Viridiplantae > Streptophyta > Magnoliopsida > Lamiales > Oleaceae > Fraxinus > Fraxinus cuspidata. The sequence goes on along the minus strand of CAIGRP010094918.1, from coordinate 20,869 downwards.
TCCCATAAGAGCACCAGCGGAGGAGAAGCATCTACAAATGAATTCATATGATTGGCTAATGTTGTTGCTAAAGAGCAATTACTAGATATCGTGAATACAAAGTAGTAACCTGGATTTAAGGAGTTCAAATTATCGATAGATAAGAAATAATTGAATATCCAGTTAAATTAACTCTAATCTCTATTTGCAACTTAAGGAACACAATTTTTTAACTAATCTAAATTAACTAATAACTTAAACTATAAATATTTTAATGAATGTTTAATAGTGTAGAAATCAATTAAGTAAATAATTAGGTGTTACGATTTCACTAATTAGCTCTTCGATGTAAAATCCAACTTTTGGTTTAATGATTGTGTTGATGGATATAAATTCAAGATAAAATATAATTATTCGTCTCTCCAGTACGGAGTATTCACATATCTTTAAATATCAATCTGATGCATAAGCAATTGGGAAAACCACACGAGGAAGTTGAACTATCTTGATTTAACAACAAATTCATGAAACGGAAGATTGAATTTTTTAACATGCAATACCTCGATGTATCATGTAAACATATATCATATTATTTAACCCTCATTCTTAAACCTGAAAATAAATAAATCAATAAAGCCAAATCAACATATTTTGTAAAAGAATTATTCAAAACATTATATTATAAAAGTTAATTAACTACGTCGTTCGTCAGGTCAAATAATTTAGCCAGAAAACACGGTGAAGTAATAAACACAAGAAGAAATTAACATCAACATTGACATCACATGTTATAGTAAGAATAAGAAGATGGAAGAAAATCCTTTGTGTAATTGGCCCAATAATCTTTTAGCACCATCTACATTAAAGCCCACAACTATCCCTTGCATATTCATTATTGAAAGGCAATTTACACAAATATGGATAAAATATGGGCCGGGGAGAAAATGAAATATAGATTTTTGTTAAATTTTGTAAAATTTTAAACTTCAACAGGTGCGTTTAAAGAAAAATTCAACAATTACCGTTTATGTATTTTTTTTTTTTTACGTGAATATAATTTTTTGTCGAATTACGACATTTAATAAATTACAATGTTTATTACTTTCAATTATAGTGTATGCAAAATTTTTTTCAAATTATAATTTTCACTTGATTTTAGTATATGTAATTTTTTTTCAAAATTTAATTTCTCTCAATGACAGAATTGTGTTAATCATGTTAAGCCCCTGTTTGGCATTCATTCTCATTATTTTTTTCTCTATTTCTTCATTTCAATCACATTCTTCAAATAAAATAATATTACATACAAATCTAAAAAATTTCATTACTTTTCCAGCACATTCTCTCATCAATCATTCAAAATTTATAATCCCATTAAAATGGGTGCCAAACATGGGCTAAATCTTGCACTAATTAATGATTTTTGCATATATTTTTTTGTCCAAAACAATAAACAACACAAATGCACAATTGTCAAATCATAAACCACAACTGCATAATATAATCTCCGAATTTCACTGTAACAGTGATATGTGAGTGAGCTAACATATATATTGTATTCAACAATCTATAGTAATTATTAATTTTACATAATTACAAAAGCTATGTTCTCTAGTTAGGCATTTCTAAGATTTCCAACTCTTTGAATTTGATATCGTATAATCTGTATTTTCTGTAGTGTTTATCGTACGTTTGAGCTTAGGAACCAAACCCATTTATATAGCCAGTCTCCCATCAAACCATAGCTGTAATTACCTTTCAATCGATAACTCATGAAGATTGAATTGAAGTTTTATAAATGTTGAAACTGAAGAGTGAATGTTGGACCAACAATTGCCTGTTGAAGAAATGAGAATAAACGGATCTTACATGTACCACCAAATACTAAAATTTGCTCTTAAAATATCATCAAAACAAGCCCCCAAATGTTTTTCCGATTGGGGTTTCGCACTAACAAGCCATGTTTTCTTCAAATTGGTGCTTGCTGGTAAATGCTCGCACCAACGAGCTCTACTCTTCTGCCCGAGCCACTTTTAGCAATTCATGTATAAATTTTGGTAGGAAACTCATAATTGTGTAAAAAAGTGTTGAACTCCTTGTGAATTTGCTAGATGTCGTTATATGACCTTACGTGGGGAATTACGCCAATTAAAGCAACAAGTCACTTTTAATTAGTTTCTAGATGGTTAAGCATACAATCTAATTTCCCTAAGTTGAATTAACGCAGTTGTAATATTTGGAAAGCAATAAATAACACAAAGTTTGATGACGGAGAAACCCAGCTGGGTAAAAACTACGGGACCAAGCTAATTACCTCCACTATAGATAATGTGGGTTACAGTTCAATTCCAAACTAGTTCCACTAGCTGTTGTAAACTATGCAATTCCAAGATCTGCTGCTCATTCCGACCTTGTGATCTGCTACCATAGATACTGCTAGCCAACTAGACCTTCTGATCTACCTCCTGTAGCTTCGAATATATGTTGTACTTACAGACTCACAATCATCTACCATGATATGTTGTCTCAGTCTCACGATCTTGTGTACACATCCCTTCCAAATGAATACCCAGGAATCACATATTCATGTTCTTCTTCATGCGCTTGAATCCCTTCCTCAAAGTATTAAGGAAGCCAAGTGTTTTGGATTTGAACCTCTGATATTTTCCAAAACCAGGTTGCCGAATCACAAGAATAATATGTTTGTTTTCACCAAAGAATTATTCTCTTGGATCTCTCAAAATATGATGTCGATATTTTATGCAATGAAAGCATAATGAAACAACCATGTGAAATTCGTCCCAGACATCTGTATTTATAGTTGGGGACACTTAGGTGTTATGGACCGTGTAAAACTCTTCAAAATCATGAATTAGATCTGGCTGCATAAATACATCGCTCAAGAGAGGGAGCCTTTTGCTCGAACTAGAGTGCTGTCGCTCGAGCGATAGCAAGGCGAAAGGCGGGCGACGATTATTCTTTTTCTTGCGCTCGAGCCTGAGTCAGGCAAGCAGCTAGAAAAATTCTAGCGCCACGTTTTCCTTGTTTTCAACCTCTTACCCTAACCTAACTCATCTATATAAAATTGCATCCAAGTCCCTGACTTTTTACAAGTGTTCAATTAAGACATTTTTGTTTACAAACATGTCAATTACAACATTGGACCTAACAATCTCCCCATTTGACATTTTGTGACAAAACCATACAAATAAAGTCAAGGAAATAAAATACATCAAACTAAACTATCCAATCTATACTACCCAAGTTACTTAAGTTCTTCTACTTCTTGCATTCCTTGGTATACCTATTTCTTGAAATCAAAAACTCAATACCCAGTGTAAAAGCATGTGATACAAGAAATCAAAAACTCGTGAACACAAATAAACATGTTAGTTTGAGACGTGACATTAATGTCAAACGAAACATCAACCAAAACATTAACATCACAAAACATCAAAACTTAAACAACTATGCATATGATATGCAATGCACATTCTCTCCCTTATTGCAAACTCTCAATGATTTTATGCAGTAGGCAATTGTATCTATGTCTCTTCTCCATCGACCCATCAGACATAAAATGCAAATCTCAGTTTCATTCAATGCTCCCTCTGTATATATTCTGTATATTTTCATTCGATGCTCATTCAATACTCCCCTTGTATATGTTCTGTATATTCTTTCTAATCTCCCCATTTTTGTCACAAATGACTAATGGTGCAATTTCAAATTCAATTTTAACCATGAATATACAACAGTCCAAAAAAAAAAACAGTTGATAGCATGCACAAGCATAATTAACAAGTAGTAATCCTCCCCACATACTCAATTTAGGTCAGAATGGAGTAAATTGTATAAGTGACTCATGTGTGTAAAGTATCAATAATCCAAGGCAAACAGGACTTCAAACCTTAATTTTGTGATAAGGGACATGCTAAACATCACTACCAATAAGTGTATTCTCCTACTAATGAAAGTCAAACCATAAAGCATAGTAGGACCTATAAATTAATGCTATTTTTTTCCAATATATCATTTTTTTTCCTAAATTTGAGCATATATAATTTTTCACATATTTCATGCTCATCATATTTTTCACATCTTCCATATTTTCCAAACTTATCAATTTGTATCTTAAGTGCAAGTCCTTCTCCATTGAGTAACTAAGATGACCCATGTAGCGAGTTTTGGGTCGGTTAACCCAAGTCAGTTGATCATAGGCACTAGATTTTGAGACACCTCACAGGCTTAATTGTTCGAATCAAATAGCCTCGAAGAAGAACATTAAGATATTGAGCTTATTAAGGAATATACTTAGGTTTAGGTCAACTAAAAGTGGTCAATTTATGTTCAAAGTCAACTTACCAACAAGTGACTGCCATCTCAAATCTCACACATGCGGTTAAGTTCCATTTACAATATCATAGTATGTGCAGTGCAGATGGTACATAAAGATACATATACTAACTACTCCATATTAATTATGTCCATATATGATCACAACATGCAAGTTTAAGAATGACATATATTATGTTGTAATAAAGTTACCTTTCCTTTTTTTTCTATGTTTCAATTTTTTTTTTCTTTTTCAAAAAAATGAATGCGCTACACACAAAGCAAAACAAAAATCAAACACACAAACCAAAATAAAACGTGCATGTGACAGTGCAAACATGACTAAAATGCACATACATGAAACTAAAGCCATAAAAACAAACAAATAAATGTGATGCATGCAAAAGTCAATAACACATAACAATAAAGTACATGCATGCACCAAAAATAATTAATCAGCTAGGTATATGAGTGTTCTTACCTTTAAGAGTATCGTGATCTATATCAAAGTTTTGAAGATCATTTTTTTCACCTAGACTTGCCTAGTACGAGAACGACTCCCAGATAATTGTGTCACCAACTTGGTCAAACGACTCATTTGATTAGTAAGGAATCCAATCTGACCATCAAACTCCTTATTTATATTCCTATTAAATCTCTTGATTCTTTGTATATTCTAGAATTGATGACATCTAGGGCGTATGTGTCCTAACTCATCGTAGTGAAAGCAAGTCGGGACAAACCTAGGACCAATGTTATGTGGACGCTGACCTCTATTCCTAGGTCGACGGATCCTACACTGTCTAGTAGGCCTCTGTCTAACAAATCCCTTATCCTTAATATCGGGGTCAGGCACATGTTTGGGTTGCTCAGTGGTAGGGACAAACGTGGTCTTAGAAGTACTAGCACTATTTTCCTTAAAACCTAGATCTCCCTTATTTCCAGCCGGCTTGCCCACTCCTAAATTGTTATCTAAATTTTCAGAACCACTAGAAAAGGCAAGCAGTTGAGACTTAGAATATTATAGATCACTCAGAAGGTTCTTAACTTGGATTTCTAAGGTCTCTTTCTTAGTAATCAACTCGCTGACTCTCCTAAAGGATTTCTCAAAATCACTGGTGAGGTTCTTAACCTGAGTCTCTAAAGTTTCATTCATGGATTTCACTTCACTCAGGATCGAGATAGATTCCTTAATGTGCGCTACTAACTTCTCATTTTCCAATTCAAGTTTCGTATTCTTCACACTCAAAGCTTTGTTTTTAGTAAGAATCTTGAGACTTTCCTCATACATCTTATCATAACCATCATGGATATCTTCATCACTATCAGAATCTTCCTCACTATCATAATCCTCACCACTATTTACGTTCTCAGCCTTCTCACTCTCCTTATCAGATTCATTCCTAATTCTAACAGTAAATGAAATATATTTTCCACTTTCCTCACGAGTGGATTTCTCACTATGATTGTCCGAGTTAGACTCGTCATCAATTAGCGTAACATTCATAGCCTTATCCAAATTTCTCCTACTGCTAGGGCACTCACTCCTAACGTTGCCAAAACCTATATAATTATGACACCTCACATATTTCAGATTTTTTTGGCAAGGTAAGCTAAATCATCTTCATTAGGAGAATCTGAATGGGTAAAGTCAGAATCTCCTTCTCGAATGATATTCAAGGCAATTAACTTCTAAATCTTAGGTTTACCTAATGTAAGTTCATTTTCAAAATTTTTTAGCAAGGTAAGCTAACTCCTCTTTATTAGGAGAATCTGAATGGGTAGAGTCAGAATCTTCATCTCTAATGATGTTCAAGGCAATTGACTCCTCAATCTTAGGTTTACCTAATGTAAGTTCATAAGTCTGGAGAGATCCAATCAATTCTTCAATTTTAATGGAATCTAAGTCCTTACTTTCCTCTATTGCGTGACTTTAGGTCAAACCTTTCTGGTAGGGATCTAAGAATTTTTTTTACTATCTTAGGCTCCGAGATTCTCTCATCTAGGTTGAAACTAGAATTTACTATATCATTTAAGCTCGCATAAAATCATCAAAAGTTTCACTTTTCTTCATCCGAACTTCTTCAAACATCTATAATTTAGAGTTCTTAACCACCTAAATTTCCTCATGTATGGTTTGTAGGATATCCCAAACCTCTTTGATTACCTCACACATAGACACCAGCCTAAATTCCAAAGCTTGTAAAGCTTTATTGTTCTGGTAACATTCATCCTAATTTGTTTTAGACCAATTAGCGATGAGAGTGGGGGTCACTACATTGTCTACAATTGTACTAGGAGCACTCCAATCATTCACCACACTCAACCAAATCCGTTCATCCATAGATTTTAAGAACGCTATCATCCTAACTTTTCAATAGGCATAGTTAATGCCATCAAAGTATGGCGGGACGGACAATAAACCACTCATCTAGACAAATTAAGGTCAGGATATGAAAATAAGCTCTAATACCACTGTGAGTTTGCTAGATTCTGTTAGATTGATCTAGGTTATAAGTTAGTTCGACGTTACATGCGGAATTACGCTAATTAAAGCAACAAGTCACCTTTAATTTGTTTCTAAATGGTTAAGCAAACAATCCAATTTCTCTAAGTTGAATTACCGCAGTTGTAATATTTGGAAAGCAATAAATAACATAAAATTTGATGATGGAGAAACTCAACTGGGTAAAAACTTCGGGACCAAGCCAGTTACCTCCACTATAGACAATGTGGGTTACAGTTCAATTCCAAACTAGTTCCACTAGCTATTGTAAACCCTGCAACTCCAAAATCTGCTGCTCATTCCAGCTTTAAGATCTGCTTCCGTAGATACTTTCTAGCCAACCCCACTAGACCTCATGATCTACCTCATGTAGCTTCAAAGATCTGTTGTACTTACAAACTCACAATCTTCCACCAAGATATGTTGTCTCAGTCTCATGATCTTGTCCACACGTATCTTCCAAATGGATATCCAGGAATCACCTATTCATGTTCTTCTTATTGCGCTTGAATCCCTTCCTTAAAGTGTTAAGGAAGTCAAGTATTTTGGATTTGAACCTGTAATATTTTCCAAAACCAGGTTTCCAGAACACAAGAATAATATGTTTGTTTTCACCAAAGAATTATGCTCTTGAATCTCTCAAATATGATGTCGATATGTTATGTAATGAAAGCACAATGAAACAACCTTGTGAAATTCGTCCTAAACATCTGTATTTATAGTTGGGGACGCTTACGTATTATGGGCCGTGTAAAACTCTTCAAAATCATGAATTAGACTGGTCGTATAAATACGTCACTCAAGCAAGTGAGCCTGTCGCTCGAGCTAGGGTACTGTCGCTTGAGCGACAGCGAGGCAAAAGGCGACCAATTACTCTGCTTTTTCTTGCGCTCGAGCGTGAGTCAGGCAAGCGGCTAGCAAAATTCCGGCGTGCGTTTTCCTTGTTTTTAACTTCTAACCTTAACCTAACTCATCTATACGAAATTGCATCCAAGTCCTTGACTTTTTTACAATTATTCAATTAAAACATTTTTTTGTTCACAAACATGCTAATTACAACATTGGACCTAACACTCCTCATCCAGTTATCCTTTTCAACGGTGTATCATTTGCTTTGTAATGATCTTTGTACCAAACTTTGTACTTTAATTTCCCTACACTGTGCACGTGTTGGCTCCTTGTTTTGGTTCTTCTTTATCTTTCCTCTTCCAATCTTTGTTGCCACTCCAAAATAATGTGATTCTCCTATATTTTATCTTCTTTCTCATCTTCCAATTCTCTACTCTTGATCTTTACTTTAACATTTTGATTTCTTCTCATTTTATTGCCATTTTCATCAATGTAATTTCAATTTGGGGATTCCATCCTACAAAACAAAAGTAAATACAAGATCAACAAATATCAATTCTATCACTCGGAATATAAAATTGTCTTAAAATAAGAACATAAATAAGTGTATAAAATACACTTCCGAACATAGACTTTTGCTAGCCCTGAGGAAAACAAAACTTCATTTAGGCTCGAAACTCAAAACACACAAAAGAGAGAAATATTACGCACATGGTAAGATATCTTGCCACTTTTGCCCCAGGTTTAGATCCAAGTAATCCATTCACAACAAATTTCTAACCATGCTACACACGAGTTTTTCATTTATCCAAATGCTGGACCTATGTGCGTAGGAAATAGCCAAACCCAGTTACCACCTGAGTCCAGCCAAAGTTACAAAAGAATAAATTTTCAAGTTGGTTTCATCACAGCCCTTAATAGTCAATTTTTCCTTTTACTCATTGATTTCTCACTAAAGTTTGGTTAAATCAAACCAATAAAAATAGCTATCTAGATATGTGGGGATTTTCCATAATTCCGAGTTTCACAACCTTTCAAGCTTCGACTAGACAAGTGAAACCCACAAGCTATCTAAATTCCAAAATTGTACTGTCTAAGGCTAAATCAAACTTGCTATATGTCTTCTATTTCATGATCATGCTTTTTCACTTTTGAATTTGCATTCTTTGTTATTTTTGAGATATTTTATTTGATGTCCACATTAGAATCTTTTATCATTTTATTTGTGTAAGATTCGCAGCATTCTTTAACATGAATTTCGGGTCAAGAAACTTACTTGAAATGATGAATTTCAAGATATTTTGATGGTTGATTCACCTTGCATTCCAAAACTCCAAAATCTGCATTTCTTGTTCTCCAATGGTCCCAATCTCGATCACAATGGAATGAGATTATTATCAACAATCTAAGTGTCAATTTTTGGAAGGTTTCATGTCCAAAATATGGTTCTAATTAAAAACTTTCCAATTTTGGTGTAAAATTTCATAAGAATTTTCTCTTCATTTTTCATTCCATCTTTTTCCCTCTTTTTTCAATGTATAATCATTGGGGGTTATAGGAAATTAAGGGTGGTTTGAGAGTTGTATGTTTGAAAATCAAATTCAAACTCCATCCAACCATTTTAATAACTTATGTGTCGGATCATCCCACATGGGTGATCCACGACCCGTATTTTTCTAACAATTTGTATAAATAGTTGGGACATGTAGCTAATGTCGATACATAGTTTCAATCTGATTAGCCATAATCACTCCACAAATTTATATCATGTACGAAATTAACACATATCCAATTAATTCTTTTCATATTCTCACAATTAGGTCAAACTAGGGTTGGCAAAGGGGCGGGTTCGGGGCAGGGCACCCTCGCCCCGCCTCTCCCCCAACCCGCACCAGCGGGGCAGGGCGCGAGGCGGGTTTACCCCATTTCCCGCGCTAATCATGATTGTTAGGATATGTTTCAGAAAAATGGTAATTTTAATGGGGGGGTTGTTGTAAGAATTCGCAGTATTCTTTAACATGAATTTCGGGTCAAGAAACTTACTTGAAATGATGAATTTCAAGATCTTTTGATGGTTGATTCACCTTGCATTCCAAAACTCCAAAATCTGCATTTCTTGTTCTCCCATGGTCCCAATCTCGATCACAATGGAATGAGATTATTATCAACAATATAAGTGTCAATTTTTGGAAGGTTTCATGTCCAAAATATGGTTCTAAGAACTTTCCAATTTTGGTGTAAAATTTCATACGAATTTTCTCTTCATTTTTCATTCCATCTTTTTCCCTCTTTTTTCAATGTATAATCATTGGAAGTTATAGGAAGTTAAGGGTGGTTTGAGAGTTGTATGTTTGAAAATCAAATTCAAACTCCATCCAACCATTTTAATAACTTATGTGTCGGATCATCCCACATGGGTGACCCACGACCCGTATTTTTCTAACAATTTGTATAAATAGTTGGGACATGTAGCTAATGTCGATACATAGTTTCAATCTGATTAGCCATAATCACTCCACAAATTTATATCATGTACGAAATTAATACATATCCAATTAATTCTTTTCATATTCTCACAATTAGGTCAAACTAGGGTTGGCAAAGGGGCGGGTTCGGGGCAGGGCACCCTCGCCCCGCCTCTCCCCCAACCCGCACCAGCGGGGCAGGGCGCGGGGCGGGTTTACCCCATTTCCCGCGCTGTTTCGGGGCAGGGCACCCTCGCCCCGCCTCTCCCCCAACCCGCACCGGCGGGGCAGGGCGCGGGGCGGGTTTCCCCCATTTCCCGCGCCGTTTGTATTTTTTTTTCAGTTAATTAATTATTTTTTATAGTTAATTAATGTATTTATTTTTATTCTTCACAGGGCGGGTTCGGGGCCGGGGCACCCTCGCCTCACACCGTGACCCGAGACGGGGCGCGTCGTCCCGCCCTTCAATTGGTTCGGGGCGGATTTTTTTGCCTAATTCGGCACAGGGCCCCATCGAGGCGGGGCGGGGCGATTTTTTTTTGCCAACTCTAAGTTAAAACAGTTTTAATTTGATGTACAATAAGCATTTAGGCATGTTACACGATAATTTGTAAGCATAAATAACAACAAAAAGTGGCAATACTCTTAATTTAAGCCCAAAGACTCACATGGATAGTATACATAAAAAGCACAAAGTAGCAATTTTTATCAGTTCATCACAAATTATTGAAGATATCATAAAAATAAAACCGTGTATTCAATAGTTACTATTCAATCAATTATGAAAATTTCCCTCTTGTATTTAATAAATAATAATCAATCAAGTAAGAACAGACCGACCTTTATAAAGATGGGTAACTTGATGCGTATGAGCTTAGACCTTGCCATTATATAGTTACAAATATAAATTTTTAAAAATAAAGTAATAATTGCCGCCTTTTTTTATGTGTCAGGGATGAAAAATACATAGAACTCTCTAGTTACAATTGCCCAGTTTGTACGCCATTTACTTGAAGATGCAGGTCTAATTTCTTTGTGTGGACTTCGTGCAAAATGGTTTAGAAATTTTCTGTGTCAAAAAGGGAAAGTGAAGGGAAGATAAAATGCACTGAAATTCAACGAAAACCGCTTGTATACGTATTTGTTAACCTGAACTATTCCAACATTTAAAAAAAAAAAGGATCCATATATATGATTTATCTGAATTGCGGTGAAATTTAATTTTCTAGAAAATCGAAATTCATTTACTTTTAAAGACTTTACAAGTGAAATTTGAATCAACAAAAATAAGTGGAATTTGAATTCACGTCCTTAGTCAACATGATATTACATAGAACAAAATGGTTTCAAAAGTTTAAGTAACTAGAGTAAAAATATTTTTTGTGTATAGTTTGTTGGGAATCTAGACTAATTTCCTAATTCACCCGGTAAGATCCTCCCCCGAGAAAATATAATATTAAGGATATAGAAATATATAAAGAATAATAACAATAACATGAACAATAAATTTACATACAAAGCAAAAAACTCAAAACCGGAAAAATAAAATCATGAACCGTCAAAATAAATTCGATGAAAAATTATTACAATAACACTACCTCATGTTATTGAAAAATTCTATGAAAAATTATTACAATAAATTCTATGAAAAAATTATTACGATAAATTCAATGAAAACCTTCTAGGTATACACAATGAGACTATAAACGACCCAAGTCTCTCACTCATGCGGAATTATTTGATCTAAAAGATTAAATTATTGATATGATCAAATGTATCATTTAAAAATTATCATCAACGCATCCCCTTGCTTGTAGGCATGATTTTTCTATTAAAGCCTTACGCGTGACATTTGCTGTTTTAGTAACATGTTAAATCATTTCATATAAAAGTTTAGACAGTTAGATAAGTTCAAATGTAAATCAGTACAAAAATAAGTCACCAAACCATAGTGCTTTGGTACATCCATTAAACCTAACTGTTGTGAATGTATATCTGAATTCCTTCGATTAGCCAAACTTTTTAGTTAATGTTAAACTATGTGGAAATCAACACGTATTTATCGTTGACTTGTGGTCAGTCAAAGCCAATGTGAACTAAAAAACACCAAGAAATGGTCATTGGCCGTCGCCTTCATGAATTAATGAGTTCGAAGCATGCAGAAGAAAAATCAACTAATAAGACCTTGACTATATATTATGAACAGAGAATAAAAAGAAAGCCATTAATTGTTCAGGAAGAACAATTTTTTTTATTCGTAATATTTCAAAAATAATCCTTTTAGGTTTCACACAGAAAAGAAAGAAATGGTTTCCTTTCTCTTGCTTGATCTTTTCCTTCTTTTCTTCCTGTTGTCACTAAGTTCCATTACCACTGTATTCTCGGACCTCGAGGCGGACCGTTCGGCGCTGCTCCGCCTAAGAGAGGCGGTCCGCGGCCGTACCCTACGATGGGACGCCACTAGTTCAAATCCTTGTTCATGGAAAGGTGTGACATGTAACAATGTAACCAACCGTGTCACGGAGGTTCGCCTCCCTGGACACGGCCTAACCGGCCAGCTCCCACCAAATTCCATTGGAAACTTGACCGAACTCCGCGCCCTCAGCCTCCGGGGAAATATTCTTTCCGATCCAATCCCTTCTGACTTGAGCTCGTGCACCAAGCTACGCAATCTTCAATTGCAGGGAAACCGTTTCTCAGGCGAAATACCAGAGACTTTATTTACATTAAAAAATCTTGAACGTTTGAACTTAGCCCGGAACAGCTTCTCCGGCGATATATCATCTGCTCTTAACAACCTTACCAAGTTAAGAACTTTGTACTTGGAAAACAATCAGTTCGCTGGATTACTTCCTCATTTGAATAGCCTCACTAAGCTTACGGAGTTTAACGTTTCATTTAACGCATTAACAGGCTCAATCCCGCCAAGATTGGATGATTTTCCTCCCATACTTATCTAGGAACCTCTCTTTGTGGTGGACCTCTTGTTTCTTGTCCCAGTAATGGAAACACACTCTCAGGTGGAGCAATAGCTGGAATTATTGTAGGATCAGTAATTGGATTGCTCTTAACTCTTGTAATTATGTTCATTATATGGAAAAGATATAGAAGCCCGGAAATTCTCCAGCATGTCGCAAATTCACCAATGCCTCCTTCTCCGGTCAAGCTACCGGATAACAGAATTTCAAGTCCTACGTCTATCATTACAGCAGCAGAAGACCAGCAATTCAGCAATAGTTTTGCTTCCAAAAAGAGTGTGGGAAAGGTAGTTGTGCAAGGTGGGAATGATGGTTTGGTGCTTTTCGGGGAAGACGTAGAAATGTTCAGTTTAGAAGAGTTATTGAGGGCTTCTGCTGAGGTATTAGGGAAAGGGAGAGTTGGAACCACATACAAGGCATATTTAGAAAGTGGGTTTCAGGTAATTGTTAAGAGGTTAAAAAATGTTTGTCTTTCTGAGAAAGAATTTAAGAGAGCAATTGAAGATTTGGGTTCACTTATACATGAGAATTTGGTGCCTCTTAGAGGGTACTTTTATGGTACAGAAGAAAAGCTGCTTATTTTTGAGCCAATGCATAGAAGCTTGTCTATGGTTCTGCATGGTGAGATTCTCTTTCTTATCTTCTTTTCCTTAGTTATATGCTCTGTTTTTCTTTTTCTTAGCTATTTTTCTTTCAAGTATTTGCATCCTCGAAACATTTTTTATGTCAACTGAAAATCAACATCACCAATGTCAAGTTCGAGTGGTGCTCGTGCTCTTGCTATCAGTGCCTAAAAAGGGTATGGAGATGCTATACCTTTATGTTTTGCTCATTGAGCATTATGTATAAAAGATTCGACTCATTTTTTCCTGTATAAACTTTCTTTGCAACATCGCTGATTTACCGGAGACTTTTGGCTCTAGGGATATGATGTAGGCACGAGTTTTTGTATATGTTTAGACGTAGTTCCTGATACTTTGTCAATGACTCAATGGCATGTCTAATCTTTTGGTCTAGTCTTATTTAATCTTCAGGGAACTGTGTCAATTTTCCAGGTTCTTGCTTTTGATATGTTGCTGCTGCCCTGTTCTTATTCTTGTTAAAGTAGAATTACATCAAACTCGTTTTCTCCATACTGAATTCTAATATCATAATCAACAGGAGACAACAGGCGATCATTGAATTGGGAAATCAGAAGCAAAATTGTGATCGATGTTGCCAACGGCATCCAGTATCTCCACTCACTCGACACTGATACTACACATGGAAATATCAAATCATCGAACATTCTGCTCACAGAATACTACGACGCCTGCCCTACTGAATTCGGCCTAACACGACTCGTTTCAAACATTACTTTACCCAATCTGAATGGTTACCAGGCACCTGAAGTGACAGATTTACGCAAGATTTCAAAGAAAGCCGATGTATACAGTTTTGGCATCCTTCTTTTGGAATTGCTGACCGGTAAGGAACCGGATAGTGTTTTGATGGAGGATGGGATTAGTTTGCCGAGTTGGGTTCAATCTGTTGGGCAAGAAAAGTGGCTAATTGAAGTGTTTGATCCTGAGTTGATAAGGTTCGACTACTTTGAGGATCAAATGGTACGAGTTTTGAATCTCGCCATTTCTTGCACTGCACAGCATCCTGATAGAAGACCATCTATGGTAGAGGTCACTCGAAGTATAAAGGAAATCTTTGCGTAATGAAAATTTTTTAAGTTGTAGATTGTGTGCAACAGAACCTTGTTAATTCTTCGAGTTCTTTCACGAATATAGATTTTTGCGAGCTAGATTTATTTATAAAATGTTATTATCTTTGGCAATTTCAGAATCTTTTTCTTTTGTTTTTCAACTTTAATCAATATCCACTTTAATTTTTGTTAGGTTCAAAACACCCAAATCATACCCCAACACGATTAACCACACTCAAGAACACGCGCTGCAGTAAAAGAAAAATAACACCGAAATGTTAATCCAGTTCGACTACGCTTAGCTATCAGCCCAATCCACTAGTGCACCAAGAAAAAGCCTTCCAAAGGAATATTTACAAGTGGAACCAAATATCAGACTATTACAAAGTTCTAGTCATAGATCGAACAAAGCATCTCTTAGAACTTGAACAGAACGACTCAAACCCTATCACATAAATCACAAGAACGGTTACTAATCAAACCAGCCAAAACAATAGACTCAAGCCACTATTATCTTATGCGAAGAGAGGCCCCAGAATTATACACGAATAACTTCTTAATCTATGGAAGAAAAAATCACACAGAGAGAACCCAAGAAACTAGAGCATTCACAAAGAAGAAACATTAACAAAATTATGTTTTATAAATGTAATGCAGAATTTTCAGTCAGTCGACAAATTTTTATGAAACGAAACTAAATGACAACATAAAATTTGACTCAAATATTGATCTGAACAGTATTAAAGAGACGAAAATATAAATCTAATCGACGAAATTTTCTGAGGGTTTGAAACCATCTTTTGTGATCGTGAGGAGAAGTCACTATGTTTTACGGAAAAAGATGATTTCCATCTTCAAATGTTAGTTCAACAATTCAAATCAAGAAGATGAGTTGTGCTCGTTGAGCAAATCCAAAATATTATTCTACGAGTTTTGCTTCACTAACAGGGGGCCAGCTAACAGGCCGACGCGGCGCTGTTAGAACAGAATTATTATTATCCTACACAACAACGTAAATAAGTTTTTATTTGTTTAAATCCATGAGCAATGCTACATGTACAAATGGGAGATAATTTGGTTTACATACACTCACACATGGGATGGGTGGTGGGTAATTTCTATTTTTATTTTTTAATCACGGTGGAGCCCACTACTATGAGATGTTGTCAGCCCCTTCTGTCAAGCTCTTCTTGTACATATGGAAAAGCTCTAAATTCATTTGTGTCTTTAATATATTTTAACATAATAAATTGTGTAATTATTTATGCTTTTTACTTATTCATTGTTTTGACATTAATTAATTTTGGTAAATTAATAAACGTGTGTATTTATATTTAGCTTTGTTTGAGTTTCTTTTTGAATGCATATATATATTTTTAAACATTAATTTTAAGTATTTGGTGGAGATTAAAATTAAATTTTTAGCAAATTTGATAAAAACTGATAAAATATATAGTTGAAAAGTTAGGAATTTCACGAAATATGTTATTAAAATTAATTACTAACTTTAATTTAGATTAAAATTTATATTTTAATTCTCACCAACGGGGCTTAATAAAACACAAAACTACTACCTCTAATTCCATTTTCACTTTTTTTTTATTAACCCAAAGAAAGTAAAAATGAAATTCAACAAATTACTCAATAACCATTTGCTCAATAATATGGTTAAATCTACCGATGAGCACCTAAATTTATATTTAGTGTCATCATAGCCAGTCAATTTGATTTTATTTCATCATAACCATCTGATTTTATACTTAGTATCACCATAGTCATCTAATTTGATTTTATTTTACCATAATCATCCAATAACATATAACGTTTTATCATGATCATCCGACTTCTTTTCACAATTTTTACTAATTTTAAAAGGGATAAAATGATAACTTTGAATTATATATATAAAATAAATTTTAAAAAACAAAAATAAAAGTTCTTCTAAAAATAAGTTTTTATTTTATTTTATTTTAATTTTCTAAGTAATATTTTTTTAAAATAAGTTTTTAATTTATTTTAAAAACTTTTTTTAAATAAATTTATATTTTATTTTTTGAATCAACGTTTTTAATCATAATTTTTTATTTTATTTTCTAAATAATTTTTTAAAAAAAGTTTTTCTTTTATTCTATTTTACATTTTAAGTAACACTTTTTTTTTAACTAAGTTATTTTATTTTTTAAAAATAGTTTTATTTTATATTGTCTTAACTCTCTTAAAATTAATGAAAATCGTGAAAAGAATTTAGATGATCACAGAGATACTAAGCATGTGTTTGTCACTCATTTTTGGTGTATTATAAATTTTGAAATATTGATTGAAAAATAATAAATTTTTTTAAATTTATATATAATTTTATTTTATTTGGAAAATGTGTGATTATAATTAAGAGGGAGAAATTTTTTTTAAAAAAAAATAAATGGGCCAAACACAAGCTAAGCCCCTGTTTGGTACACATTAAAATTCTAATTCTCATTCTTCTACTTATTTTCAACAACGCATTTTTCAATAAAATAATATTTTACATCAAATCAATAACTTTTCCATCTTTTTCAATCATACATTCTCCATCAATCTACTATTTCAGAATACATTCTTCCAAAATAACGTGGATCAAACACACCATGAGTATAAAAAATTGAGGATTATTGGTCGATTTAACCCTAAAACCGACCCCTCCATAGATTTCTCAGCTCGTATTTTCTTGGTCTCTTCAGACCTTGTTTTACTTCACATATACAAGAAGAAATCTTATATTTATATTCAGCTTAAGTTTCATTTTTCCGTGGTACCTATAAAATCCCGTTCGTTAACATATCTTGTTGAAAACAGATATATATATTCATTCATATTCTGTTTCGTAAATTCGTTCTTGTTTTTGTTTTTGAGGTGTTCGGATTTCTTTGATCCGTTTTTGGTTTGTATTTCATTGAAATAGGAAGAAAATGGATGAGATGAAAGATAAAATGAAGGGATTAATGAAGAAAGTCAACAACCCATTTTCATCGTCTTCTTCAGGCAAATTCAGAGGCCAAGGTAGAGTCTTGGGCTCTTCTTCTCCTTCGTCAGGCCCTGCAAACTTCAATGCAACCAGTCCCTCCCAATCTTTGAGTACTCCAAAGCAAAATCAATCTTCATCATCAAATTCGAAGCCTGCAACTCAAAAATTGAGTAATAGTTCTGAACAGAAAATTGAGGATAAGAAACCCGCAATTCGGGTTGATTCAGATGGGAATGAGAAGTCTGAACATGGGTTTGACCCATTTAACTCATTGATCACCTCTGGGAAAAGGAATCCCAATGGTTATGCTTTGAAAGTGTTTGAGTGTCCAGTTTGTGGTAAAGGCTATGGCTCTGAAGAGGAGGTGTCTTCTCATGTTGAGACTTGTTTGGATAATTCGAAATCATGTGATTTTAAGGATGTTGAAAAAGAAATTGAGGGTGGCAAGAATGAAGTGGAGGCTTGTGTTACTACATATTTATCAGGGAATCTGTCTGGGGGATCACTAGATGTAGTACTAAGGCTTTTGAGGAATGTCGTGAAGGAACCAGAGAATACAAAGTTTAGGAAGATTCGGATGGGGAATCCCAAGATAAAGGATGCGATTGGAGATGTTCCGGGAGGAGTGGAGTTATTTGAATTCATGGGCTTTGACTTGAAAGAGGAAGCTGGGGAGATGTGGCTTGTGATGGATGTGCCATCAGAGGAACAACTTGGTTTGGTAAAGAATGTCATTTTGTTATTGGAGCCAAATAAGGTTGAGGAACCACCAACTGCAGATCCAGCTAATATAGAGGAACCAGCTGAGCCAAAGAAGGTTGATAGACAGGTATACAGTTTTTTCATCTCCACTGCTAATGTTGTGTTTTATTTTGTATCGTTTTCTTTCTTTTTTTACATCGTGTTCTGTTTTACGTAAACGACACATGCATTAAATAAGGTATTCTTTCAAAAACAACGGTCTTGTCTGTATTTTTTAGCAAAAAATTTAGGATGTTAATCAGGTCAAGTGGTTTAGATATTCAAAGTCATAGTAATTGCTGTGAGCCTTGTAAAGTAGTAGAGTAAGTTGAATGAACTGTGAAGCAAAATGAAAGTTATAAATAAATTATCATAGCCAAAATTGTGTCTCATTCTCTTCCCCAAGGCCCAATTTATGTAGCAATAAGTAATTAATGATTTGTAGTCATACAAATCAGAGATTGATTTGTTTTCTGCATTCATCTCGATCTTCGCTAGGAAATACTGACTGTGAAACTAGAATGTAAAGCTTTTTTTAAAAATGAAGTTTGATGGTAATATATTATTTGTCCATTGGTCATGCTGACAACTGTGTTTGGCCAAGTCAAGAATCACATAGATATGTAGCATTCAGACATTTGATCGTCCATTGCTACTCTGATGCATGTATTGGATAATAGGATTATAGTACATGGTGTGCGACAAACTAAAAGAACTTTTTCATGGCCCCTAGATATGCAGAACTAGATATTGATCATTTTGTAAGTACGAACAAGAAGATTTATATAAGGAATAGCATGGCTCCGAGCACCTAGTGGGAACCTATAGAGATTGAAGGCCCCCTTCATTCTCCATAGCTGCTTTCATCTTTCCTGATAACATTTTCTCATTTAGGCATCCAGCTACTTGTTTTGTGGCTTTAATTTGAGTTGCAGACCGTACTCTGGAAACGGACCCACATTAATAGCAGGTCTAATTGCTCTGTCAATTGTCTAAATGTGGTGCAAGAACCTTAAATTTTTCATGGCATGTGCGTACACGGCAGTAGATGCCAAACAACTTGCTGAGAATGAAATAGGACATTATAAAGGATTGCATGCTCAGTCAATTTTTGAAATCTCTCTTATTTTTGTACTTCTTTCTTTTTATACTGGGAAAAGTTGGAACATCCTATAAAGCACCTCTCTCTGCTGTAGGAAGGTGTTAAACTTTATTTTCTACTTTTTTCTAAATGGAGGTTTCATGGATGTTTTTGTAAGTTTTTATGCAATTACTTTATCAAAGGAAAGTTCTGATAGAATACCAAGTAGTAAGGCCTATCATCACTACCTGGAACAAGAGGTTGCAGGATTAATGACTGATGCAATAGTCATAAATAAATTAGAGAACACATTATGGACCTGGATTCAAGGCTTGATAATATGAGGGATACTTTATCAAGGAATGGATATGTTTCTAAGTGGAGAAGCCAAATGTTGAACTTACTAGTATACACATTGATGGTCTAAAGACTCTAAATATACCAAATGATGGAACAAATATTGTGCTCTTTGGTTCTATACTGTTCTTTTCACTTGCCATACTGTAATATTAATTGAATGGTCAAAATAAAAATGTGCAGAGAGAGCTCGAGCAAATGAGGAAGGAGTAGAGCCTTTAACATATGAACCAGAAAGCCAATATCTAGCTCTCTTTTTTTGTCAAAAATTCTATTTTCATTTGTATCAAGATGTCCTTGGGTGTGAGATAGAGTTTGTTAGGTATCAAGTCAAATATGCATGTATGTTATTCAACAGAAAATCAGCTATAAAGGAGGACGAAGAGAAAACAAATAATGAAGAAGCCTAATTTATACCCCCTCATCATACATTACTTGATTAATCTTCCATCTTTAGATGTCTCATGGAGAATGTAAGAACCCAAAAGGAAATACTTTTACAAAGTAAGTCATTTAAGCATAGCAGTATAAATTTGAGAAATACCGGCCACAAAATCTAGGATTATTCATGTCATAAGGCGCTACAAAGTTTTACGATTATGGTAAACCTACCACAATCATACTCCTTTATGTGTGCTTGGAACTGGCTTTGGTGTTTGGAGAAACGTAGGCAGAGTTAATACCTGATGAGTGATAAATTAAGATAAATATTCTCAGGCGCATTAAATCTCATTAAAAAGTGAAATTGCGGTGTATCCTGGTAAGGAACCAAGTTACTTCCAGTTCTAATCAATGAGGTTGAAGTTAGACATCGCAGATGTAGTTGGCAGTTAGATGTTTTCAATTTATATATATATATATATATATATATATATATTTTTTTT
>CAIGRP010094910.1:0-21520 GCA_903798385.1 Fraxinus cuspidata | reverse complement strand
ATCGGTGTTAGATCAAGGTTAGGCATTGTAATGTATCGCTCAAATTTAGTCTTGTTGCACTTCAGTTATGATTGAGCATTCCAACATCGACTGTTGTTTGGGTTGCATTGATGACTTATGAGTATTATTTTTCTTAATAAATGAGGGCAAGGGAACTTTAATTGGCTAACTTGTTATCTGACTAGAAACTTTTGATTTGATGAGATGCTTGTGAAACTAAATTTGGTCTTCCGAAATTTGATTGAATAGATTAGGAAATTAGTTGTTACCAAGAAAAAGTAAGGGAAGGTGATTGTTTATTACGTCGAAGTCAGCACCACCTATAAATTATAGAAGTTTGTGATTTGACATGGAACCAAGAGGATGATAAGTAGGTAATATCTTGCCTCACCCTCTAAATTAGTAATGCAATTTCTAAATAATTTCTTGGTGCTATCATGACACTGTCATTTCTTCTCTTTTATGTACACTGTGTTATTAAAAAGGAATCTCTTAGGCGTTAAATTGTGTTTTTATATGCCCATAAACATTGTTTGCAATTGGTTTGCACAGATTAATAGTTACAGTTTTTCTTTGCTTCGTACCCCTTCCGGTATCCTTAAAACTGCATAATTGATTCACGAAGAACTGTGGTTTTTTCGAACCCCTTCTGGGAGCTTTAGACCGCACAACTGGCTTACGAAGAACCTTGCAAACCAATTATTTACGAAGAGAAGAGAAACTGTAACTATAAGCTTGCAAACCAATTGTTTTCATAGATTAAAGAACTGTGCAAACCATTTGTTTACCCATAAACATTGTTTACGAAGAACGGTACAGAGTAAATCTGCTCTTAGCGAAAAACTGGTGAACTTTCATTTAGTATCTATACTTTAAACATTCCTACTTCTAGTCCATACTTGTTGCCATCTAATGCTACTTTGAAAATTTGCAGCTTGCTTTAACAATTGTTTACATCGCCGTGGGAGTTTTTGTTGCTGGTTGGATTGGTAAGCCTGGTGTTTAATTGTTAAAGGCTGCTATTCCATTATTATTCCTGATATGCTTCTGTCTTCCTCTGTGCTGCCATTGACTACGGCAACCTTTTGATATTCATTTCTTATATTATCTTTACATAATAGAGGTATCGTGCTGGATTCTTACTGGAGAAAGGCAGACTGCAGTGATCAGGTCAAGATATGTACAAGTATTACTTAATCAAGACATGAGCTTTTTTGATACTTATGGTAACAATGGAGACATTGTGAGCCAAGTGCTGAGTGATGTTCTGCTCATTCAATCCGCTCTTAGCGAAAAAGTATGTTCAGTTTCGTTATTTCTGCTTGTGAACTCGAAAAATCGAACGAAAAAATAAAATGGGTAAATAGCACAGAACGTTCTTACCTTTCAATGTTATTGTGCAAAACGTCCATACCTTTCATTTTTTGACATTTTCACCCCTACCTTCCACCTTTCATTGCGCAAAAGGTCCTTTTTATCCATTTTTTCAGTAAAAGACCATTTTACCCTCATATTCAAATAAAACAAAAAGAAAAAATGAATAAACAACTTCAACTATAGTCCTTAAGTTTTTTAAAAAAATTACAAAGAAATCATAAATTCTTCACCACCACCACTTTCACAACCTACCAAGCTGCCACCTATAGATCCACATATCACCACATTTCGGCCATCACGCCCATCGTCTTTTTAGCTTGCTTTTTTATTTTACTATATTAGTATGATATCAATAAATGTATTCTGATGTGACAGGTTGGAAACTATATTCATAATATGGCTACTTTCATCAGTGGTCTAGTGATTGGATTTGTCAACTGCTGGCAGATCGCCCTTATAACTTTAGCCACAGGTCCATTCATTGTTGCTGCAGGAGGAATATCAAATATATTTCTGCATAGGCTTGCGGAGAATATCCAAGATGCTTATGCTGAAGCAGCAAGTATTGCAGAGCAGGTCAAATCTTCTCCCTTCATCTATCTTTTCTCTATCTCTAAATTTCCCTGCAGAATTGACATCGGCTGGAACATTTAGTTAATATTTTTGAAGTCTCGTGAGATCATACTAAGAACATGTTTGGCTGTGTTTAGAAGCAAGTGAAACTTAGTTCTGAGTTACTTATTTTGCCAACATGTCTTTCAAAGTTACTTTTTCACTTACCTTTGAGGAAAGTAATCTTTAAGCACTGCCAAACATGTTCTGCAGATAAAATTCAAAATTAAAATATTGCAACAAAAACAAGCCTGTTCCTTCTAAGCTCTGTTTGTATCTCTGTTATTAAAGACCTTCAATTCTTAGTTATTTGCTGATATAAATGGAAGTAGTGACGACCTAATTTGCACTAGTAATCTGATACATACCTGCCTGATTTATAAGAATGTACTAGTGAGAGGTCATTTTACTTTATTTATTTATATTTTGCAAATGTCTCCGCTGTTGTCTAAACAACACTGTGAATTATTGCGTACAAGATATTCATTTAATAGTTCCTTTTCAGAGTTTAAATTGTTAAGATTTTAACCTATCTACTTTTCCCTCCCCGGAAAATAGTTTTACCCAATTCTACTTCCTCCAGCCATAGCCATCCAACAGAAGGGAGGTTTAAAAGGGTAGGAAAGAGACGAAACATTGTGCTAATAAGAGAGATCTTTAATGAATTTACATACGAGTTTCACTATAAATTTATAAATGTCAATGAAAGTGGGAAAGCTGAAGATTTTGAACAATCTTCAGACCCACAGGGAACTGAAGCCCCTGGAACTGCTTTTCGTGGTCTATGCATATTCTCCAGGACAAAGTAGAGGCTGGGAAAGAAGAAATAACACTGTTCAAATACAGGGAGATCTTTAATGAATTTATAGAAGTCCATTGCTACTTTTTCAAACTCAGATTTAACATCCTTGTTTTTCCTCTCCAAACACCACCTATGCCTAGGTGGGGGTTTGGCATACCCCTACTTGTAGATTACACTTGAAAGTCAGTACCACTGGGAATGGGACATGTAGCATTATCTCCAAAATTACATGATGAGCGACTGAGAATAAAAAGCATAAATATGGGACACATGTAATCTCTTTAGCATCCTTAACCCCACTTCTGCAGGGGCTTCATTTTTTAGAACTCTGCTCTTATTTTGGACACAGAATAATTACATTTACATCATTACGAGTTTATGCTATACACATACGTAGGACAATCAACATCCACTTGTATTGCATGCAAAAATATTTCTTGGTGCAAAAATGCCAAGTTACACAGAAGAAAGATGCAATAATCTTATCAAATATCTCTTTAGGTTCGTGTTAAGCTCATAAAATTTGAACTTCCTACAAAATTTTGTAGGAGGCTTCCTATACTTTGCTAGCATCGTGACCTGGAAAACAACCATCTCTGACTTTATTGTTCTTAGCCATGGTTTCTTGGTTTCTTGGGATGTTCATATGCAACCATTTTCTTATTTTTTTTGTTTTCGTTCTGCAGGCTGTATCTTATATTAGAACCTTATATGCATTCACGAATGAGACATTGGCAAAATATTCTTATGCAACTTCACTTCAAGCTACTCTGAGATATGGTATATTAATTAGTCTTGTGCAAGGACTTGGACTTGGTTTCACTTATGGACTTGCAATCTGTTCTTGTGCCTTACAACTTTGGGTTGGAAGGTTCCTAGTTACACATGGAAAAGCTCATGGGGGAGAAATTGTAACAGCGCTATTTGCTGTTATTTTGAGTGGCCTGTAAGCAACTCATCCTCACTTCTAATTATTGCATCTCGACTCTGCAATATTACTTATATATTGCATTTGTGTTTGATAGAGGGCTGAATCAAGCTGCAACAAACTTCTATTCTTTTGAACAAGGGAGAATTGCTGCTTATAGACTGTTTGAGATGATAAGTCGTTCATCCTCCACTGTCAATCATGATGGAGTCACCCTTGGTTTTGTACAAGGAAACATAGAGTTTCGAAATGTTTATTTCAGCTATCTCTCCCGTCCTGAAATTCCTATATTGAGTGGGTTTTACCTCACTGTACCAGCTAAAAAGGCTGTCGCACTTGTTGGCAGAAATGGCTCCGGTAAAAGCAGTATTATACCGCTTATGGAGCGGTTTTATGATCCTACATTAGGTATTATTGACACATAAGTTTCAAATCACGTTTTGGGGATCAATTTATTCAAGTATCTCCCTAAATGTTTCGAATCCTTTGCTCTTTCTTGCAGGTGAAGTTCTGTTAGATGGTGAAAATATAAAAAATCTGAAGCTGGAGTGGCTAAGAAGCCAAATTGGTTTAGTCACCCAGGAACCTGCTTTATTAAGTTTGAGTATCAAAGAAAACATTGCTTATGGACGAAATGCTTCTTTAGACCAAATTGAAGAAGCTGCAAAAATTGCACATGCACATACGTTTATCAGTTCGCTGGATAATGGATATGATACTCAGGTTTATTTGCATAAATGTCTACATCTGTTCTTGGGTTCTGGTTTATCTGTTCAATTTCCGTTGCATTATATCAACTAATCTTTGATTTTCAGATTGGTAGGGCCGGTTTAGCTATGACAGAGGAGCAGAAAATTAAACTTTCTGTTGCTAGAGCTGTGCTTTCTAATCCATCTATTCTACTGCTAGATGAGGTTACTGGTGGACTCGATTTTGAAGCTGAACGAGCTGTTCAGGAGGCGCTGGATCTCCTCATGTTAGGCAGATCAACAATAATAATTGCTAGACGGCTTAGTCTGATTAAGAATGCTGATTACATTGCTGTAATGGAAGAAGGCCAACTCGTTGAAATGGGGACACATGATGAACTAATAAACTTGGATGGCCTTTATGCTGAGCTTCTCAAAAATGAAGAAGCTGCAAAACTTCCACGGAGGTACTGTAGAGGAGCTATATAATGCCTGTTTTGGAACATCGCGATATATTGTTTGTGAATGATTCTTTGTTTAAAAATGAATTGATATCTTGACAGATCATTTTTTTTTTTTTTTTAACCCTTCCCTGTGTGATAATCATTTTTGTGCTAATACTGATAATTGACTTATCAGACTGACATGGCTTCATTATCTTCATCAGGATGCCAGTGAGGAACTACAAGGATACTGCAACTTTCCAGATTGAAAAAGATTCGTCTGCAAGTCACAGCTTCCAAGAGCCATCATCTCCTAAAATGGCCAAGTCACCATCTCTTCAAAGGGTATCTGGCTTCCATGTGTTTAGGCCAGCTGATGTTACATTTGACTCTCAAACATCTCCCAGGGTTCCGAGCCCTCCGTCAGAACAAATAATTGAAAATGGTGTTTCCTTGGATTCAACAGATAAAGAACCATCTATCAAAAGGCAGGATAGTTTTGAAATGAGACTTCCAGAGCTACCCAAGATTGATGTTCACCCTGCACATCGACAAACGAACGATGCCTCAGATCCTGAATCTCCTGTCTCGCCACTTTTGACATCTGATCCGAAAAATGAACGTTCTCATTCACAAACATTTAGTCGACCACTTAGTCAATTTGATGATGTGCCAATGAGAGCACAAGAAACCAAGGACAAACATGCTCAAGGAGAGCCATCCTTTTGGAGGCTTGTAGAGCTTAGCCTTGCAGAGTGGCTTTACGCTGTTTTAGGAAGCACTGGTGCTGCAATTTTTGGCTCTTTTAATCCTGTGCTCGCTTATGTTATCTCACTCATAGTAACAGCATATTATAGAACAGATGAAAAACATCACTTACGCCAAGAAGTAGACAGGTGGTGCTTAATCATTGCCGGCATGGGAATTGTAACAGTCATCGCCAACTTTTTGCAGCACTTCTATTTTGGCATAATGGGGGAGAAAATGACTGAACGTGTTCGGAGAATGATGTTTTCAGGTACCTGATTACATACCTATAGTAATTTTATTCTTTGCTGGTTTGACACATATTTGTAACTATTATTTTTATCTTGAATATGCTGTACTTTTGCCATTGTAAGCATGTTATGTGAATAATGAAATTAATGTGATGAATGCTCTGATTTTCTGACTGCTTTCTTCAACAGCAATGCTTCGCAATGAAGTTGGATGGTTTGATGATGAAGAGAACAGTGCTGATAACTTGTCCATGCGCTTGGCGAATGATGCTACTTTTGTTAGAGCTGCTTTTAGCAACCGGCTATCTATATTTATACAAGACACCGCAGCTGTTATGGTGGCCGTTCTCATTGGGATGTTACTGCAGTGGCGGTTGGCACTTGTGGCCTTGGCTACTCTGCCTGTTCTTACTGTTTCTGCAATAGCCCAGGTATGTAGTTTGCTATGTTATATTTTTATTATTACCTCAGAAACAATCCTAACGGAATTGATATGTGACAATGTGTTACTAGCTCTCCCCTACTCAAATATTGTTGTCTTCCCACATTGACTGATAACAATTTAATAATAATGCCAAATCATTTTAACCCCCAAACTTCACAGTATGTTAAACTTAATTGTGCAGAAATTGTGGCTTGCTGGATTTTCAAAGGGCATTCAGGAGATGCATAGGAAGGCCTCTTTGGTTCTCGAGGATGCAGTTAGAAATATTTATACTGTTGTAGCATTTTGTGCTGGTAACAAGGTAATGGAGCTCTACAGGTTACAGCTTCGGCAAATATTCAAGAAAAGCTTTCTCCATGGAGTTGCAATTGGCTTTGCATTTGGCTTTTCCCAGTTTCTTCTTTTTGCTTGCAATGCTCTTCTGCTTTGGTATACTGCCCTTTCTGTCAAGAATGGGTATACGAATTTGGCTACAGCTCTGAAGGAATACATGGTTTTCTCTTTTGCTACATTTGCACTGGTTGAGCCTTTTGGTTTAGCTCCATATATTCTCAAAAGAAGAAAATCTCTGACGTCAGTTTTTGAAATAATTGATCGAGTGCCTAAGATTGACCCAGATGATAATTCAGCCTTGAAACCTCCCAATGTTTATGGAAGCATCGATTTAAAAAATGTTGATTTTTCTTATCCAACTCGGCCCGAAATCCTTGTACTAAGCAATTTCAGCCTCAAAGTCAATGGGGGACAAACCATAGCAGTGGTAGGTGTTTCAGGGTCTGGAAAGAGCACTATAATATCTTTGATAGAAAGATTCTATGATCCAGTTGCTGGTCAGGTTTTACTGGATGGGCGTGATTTGAAATCATATGACTTGAGATGGTTGAGGAGCCACTTAGGTCTTGTTCAGCAGGAGCCGATAATCTTTTCAACTACCATAAGAGAGAACATCATTTATGCTAGGCATAATGCAAGTGAAGCAGAGATGAAAGAGGCAGCAAGAATAGCTAATGCTCATCATTTTATCAGTAGTTTGCCTCATGGTTATGACACACACGTTGGAATGAGGGATGTAGATCTGACTCCAGGACAGAAGCAAAGAATTGCAATCGCCAGAGTCATTTTGAAAAATGCACCAATTTTATTATTGGATGAAGCCAGCTCGTCCATCGAATCCGAGTCAAGCCGGGTGGTGCAGGAAGCCCTTGACACTCTAGTAATGGGGAACAAAACAACGATTCTAATTGCTCACCGTGCTGCTATGATGAGGCATGTAGACAATATTGTTGTACTTAATGGTGGGCGAATTGTGGAGGAAGGTACTCATGATACATTAATGGGCAAGAGTAGTTTGTATGCCCGATTGATTCAACCGCAATTTGGGAAGGGCTTACGTCAGCATAGACTTGTTTAGATGGTGTCTAGTGAAACTCTAGTGGTTGCAACGTGGCTCTTTTCTGGCCCTTAAGAATGTGCCCATCATTGTTGGGATGACATTCCAAATTTGTGGGAACTGACTGGATAAGATGAAAACATGGACAAGGGGTAGATTTCTGTACTTATCTTGTTGTGCTGGTGGTAGCAATGCTTGTTGACATGATGACTCTGGGTTGGTGCATTTTGTAGTCAATGATTGAAGTGTAGGGTTTGTAGAGTTTGATTAGCCTTTATCGGGGTAGGCCTTTGGGAGGATTGGATGCATATTCTTTTGGAGGCAGGCAGAATTAGTTTAGAACTTTGACCTGTTTCTCCATTATATATTGATTTGTTAATTGTAGAGTTGGACGAACCAGCAATAGTGTTCAATTAGGTGGGAGGTTGAAACTATATTACTTTTCTTTCGTTTTTGGGTGGTGTGTTTGTGTGTGGTCAGTCGGCTTTTTTCTTTTACCTACCTTCAGGCTTTATTCTTCCCTTTAGCTGCCGCCTTCACCAATTTTCTTGATGTATATGCTTCATCCTCGCTCGAAAATTGTAAAAAAACCTGAAAATGAAGGCAGTCGATGTAACATTTTGTATATAATGAGTTCAAAAGACGTTAGCTATTCTTTGCCTTATTTGATGCTCGCTATGGATTCACTATTAGTGTTCGTATATGGTTGAGCTTTTAATTACTCGTATTATGTGGCGTTTGCTGATCATGGTGTCTTTCCCCAGAAAAATATCGCATTAACGATAGTCATTGGAGTTTTTCATGTTGTACAGTGGGTGAAATACTCAACCATGAGATGAGATTTGTTGTCAGTCTCCGTTTGCCTGTCCCCATAGTTGTCCTTTTTGGCTGTTTCCCCATTAAATTTGACACACTGGGTACATTAGCTCTGTTAGCAAATGGGAAGAGGCTAACATGGAAGTGAACAAGGGAGATGACATTTATAATGTAGTTCTTCCCATTTGCTAATAAGAGAGAGTGTATCACGGTTTTAATATTTTAGTATGGTGACAGCGAAATGGGGATTAGTAAATCTCAACCTCTCCACTGATGAATGCAATATTTCTTGTGGGTAAGCCCTAATATCATTATCGAATCACAGAGCTTAATATGATGTCGCATTCTCTCTACACCTTTTGGATCCCCTCGACATTGATGTGAGGCGATATATTATTCTCTATGGTGGCTCAAGCAATTTATGACACTTTCAACTCAGTAGAACTATACATGGAGGGAGCAGCAGGTATGTAAAGAGGAATCTAATCAACTAAGACATCCATTCGACAAAATAAGTCAATTAAGACATCCATTCGACAAAATAAGTCAATGTTCTTACACTGCAACAAAATTATAGCGAGTTGTCAACCCGATCATGCTACAAGGGTTGTCAACCCGATCATGCTTCAAGGATAATATATATTGTATCTTCTACAAATAAGCCCATTTTCTTACACTCAATTCATATATTAATAAAAACTTGACGAGCATTCCCAATTGTATAGGATCATGCAAATATTTAGTGTGTGCTAACAATCACAAATGTTCCTCGTAGCTATCTTGTTATTCTTGATATAGGACTCTTTAATTTTAATGAACTCAAAACTGTAAGTATAGATACATTTCAAGGGATGTACAGAAGATCCTTACTCAAACAGTTGTCTAATTTAATTTTTTTTTTAAAAAGATGCAATGTATATCACATCGATGGAGGTTGCTTGGTGGCCAGGAAAACTGGAAGAACCTGTTGGGCCCCCTTGACATTGATGTGAGGCGATACATTATTCACTATGGCGAAATGGCTCAAGCAACTTACAACACTTTCAACTCCGAAAAACTATCAGTATTGTGAGAGAATAAATATACTTGAACATGGGCAGTTGACAGGGTTGGGTGACAAGTGCTGCGTGCCACACCTGTGTTGCTCCTTTTTTTTCAAACTGTCCAATGAAATTTTGACACATGTCTCCTCTTTTTAAATTATGTCATTGATTATGTTCATATAACAATATTGATTGTGAAATTATTTAACCCATGTTTGGCCTCCATTTTTTTAAAACTTATTTTTCCTCAAACTCATTTTAAACCACACATTATATGAAAGTCACAACTTTTATCAACTTCCAACCACATTTTATCGATTTTTATCAAAATATACAAAAAATCTGATTTTTACCTAAACCAAACATGAGTTTATTTAGGTTACTAAAATTTAAATTAGACGAAACTGAAATTTAAATTAGCTGAACAGTTTAAACCAATTAAAAGTAACAAGTCACTTATTAATAATTTTTAGATGATTAAGGTAATTAATTCAATTAATTCACATCGTTAAACAATCACAAACATTCAAATCCACAAATAAATAAATAACACCAAATATGATCACGGAGGAAAATTCCAACTCGGGATCAAAAACCTCGTGGTAAACTTGTCAATAAAATTCATTAGAAAAATTAACTTACAATCATTCTAGACAATGTTAAACATTAGTTGACTCTGGGGCACCTAACTTGTAAATCGCAAATGAATTTCTTTTTTGTTGTGCATGCCCGCACTTCTTAGAACTCTAAGCTACTTTTCTCTCATTGTGGATCAACAAAAGCGAACATCATCCTTAAGTGCTGAAACTCCAAGCATCTCTTCCCAAAATTCCAAAACTCTAAAAGCTTATTGGAGAATGTAGGTTTTTTGTTTTGATGTTTGATCAAAGATCTTTTCTATTTTGATCTAATTTTGAAGCAAGAGTATATTGGAATATATATTTGATCTTCAAAGTATGTTCTCTTGACTTAATTCAAGACTCAACCAATAACAAAGAATGTTTGGGATGAATATATGAATCAATGAAACTTGGGGTTGAATAAAGATATCTTTGGGAACATGTAATTGATCTTCAAAATTATGATCTCTATAATAAAAATAAAGTCCAACCACCATTTGGGATGTTCCATGGCTTTTATATTTATAATGGAAGTGTTTTAGGTTTGACTGTGATAAAAAAAATAATAATAATAGTTTTACGCGAACTAGGGTTGTTGTCCATCGAACCATCACTCGAGTGCCAAGTGGCAGCCAGCGAGCGGTCCATGAGCAATGATCAGTATTTTCATCATAATTTTTTTCGATATCCAATTAAGATTATTCAAATTATGTTGAAAATCTAACTCAAATAGTTACAATTCTTCTATAAATGTTTCAAATTTGAATGTTTTCTTTGTGAAAAATGGATCGCAACTTGTGACTGAGAATTTGAAGTATGACTTGTGCAACACTTTAATGCTTCTTTCACTTCTAATTGCATTTCATTGATCATATATTATCTTCTTTGACTCTTCCACGGACAATAATACCAATCCTTAACTATCTTGACTTAATTAAAACTCCATTACTTTAATTTTGTCTAAGGAATAGCCAATTATAAATAGAGACCTAACAGTTACGTCTCACATACCACCACACAGAGTATTCAAGAATAGTCATTTTTTTATTAAAGGTCTAAAGGATGAAAGATTTTAACTGACTGGCAGTGTTGGTTGAATGTCCTCGCCTTTTGACAGTTATGCAGGGAGCAGCAGATATTCGAGGAGGAACCTATTAGCCAGTGTGGGATTAGAAAAAGGCAATCCATTCAAGTATAATGAAGCCATTAGCAAGTGAAGCTTAGTGCAAAGAATCAAATTGGATGGGGTATGTATGTGTCTCAAACTGATGAAGGAAAATTGCATTGGGAAGAAGGGATATTTTGATTGCATGGAGAGGAACAGCTCAAGAAATGGAATGGGTGAAAGATTTTGATTTCCCACTTGTACCAGCAACTTGGAAAATTAAATGGTGAAGCTAAAGTACACAATGGTGTGCTTTCTATTTATACTTCGAATGATAAACAATCGAGATACTACAAAACAAGTGCACAAGACCAGGTATATACTATATACGAATTCATTGAGATATATTAAGACTTGGGAAATTGACTTTAAATGAAAGGCATTCAAAAATGGTTCGTTGGTCACCCGTGTGAGTTGACGTGACACGCAAGTGGATTCAACCTCTATATTTTTTTTGATGGGGAATTTTCTTGAACTATGTGGGATTCCCAAGCAACCAAATGTAAATTCCATTGTTAATTGAGTCTAAATGACCAGGTTTTGTCGGAGGTAAGGCGACAGGTTGAAAAATTCAAGTACGAAGAAATGAGCATAACCGCAACAGGCCACAGTTTGGGTGCTGCACTCTCAACATTGTGTGCAGCAGACATTTTAGCCAACGGTTACAACAGGCCGAGTGACAAACCAAGCAATCCTTCTCCCGTGACAGCATTCAAATTTGGCAGTCCACAAGTTGGGGACTTGAATTTTAAGGAAATGCTGAAGTCTATTGATCGTTTGATTTTTCGCAAGTGAACATGATCGTGAACAAGTAATAAAGTAGTGAATGGAGTGTCGAATCCACGAGAACTATGTGTTTGATCGAGTAAAAATTAATTGTAACTTTAATCGAATAGCAAATAAGTTTGTGATTTTTCTAAACCAATATCTAAATTATCAAATAAACTATAAGTAAATTTGTTTTTCAAATGTGTGAGATGCATTGCTAAAATGTCGAATCCTTCTTATTATTCCATTTTTAGTGTAGCAATTAAAGTGACAATTCGAAATTATTCATGTTGGTCAACGTTCCTAATTTAATTGAAAGCCTCTCTCGATGACGATCAAATATATTCCCCTCATGTAACATTTCTATCACTCGATAAAAGATGCAAACATGATAAATGCATTAACAAATACTAGAACATCTATTGAAACCATATAAAGCATAGATATATATCTCTATCCCTTATCGGATTTTATAATATTTATTATTTTTAGCTAAAAATCTATTACCTTTCTCGATATCAATAGATTCCAATAAATCATCTTAACTAATAACTAATTAATTGAAAAGTCGGTGAAAATAATAATAAAATCCAAGAAAATAAACATACTAGTCGTCAAAATAATTAATTAATATTAAAATTTCAAAACAATTCTCATCCTAATAATGTATAAAACTAGCATAACCTATTGAATTTACAAAAAATCATATTTAAGTGAAAAGATATAACCCGAATTTTTTTATTAATTGAGAAGATGAATCTTAAAATCTTAAATATCTTCAATAGTTTCTTGATGAATCTTCACTTGCGTCTTCTCTTCTTTGCCCAAAAATCAAGTTTGAATCTTCACTTGATTGAATTCTTGCAAATCCCCTTCAATCCTCTCAAAAAAATTATGAATTTTCCTCATTTGATAATAATAATTGATGAGTATTGAAGTATGAGATGTATATGAGATGTCTCAATATGTATTCTGTTGTTAGGTATTTGTAGAAGTAGAAAATTGATTGAAAATCACGTTCAAATTGGTTCCCAAAAGAGCTCCAATCGAATAAAGAAAATTACATTCACGCGCGGATTTTTTGTCTTTGCATAGCAGTCAGTATTTTGGTCATAATTTTCTTTCCCGATATTTGATTGAGGCAATTCAAAGTGAGTTGAAAATCCAGCTCAAAGGGTTACAACTTTTCTAGGAATATGATTTTTTCCAATTCGAACGTTTACTATGCCAAAATGAGTTTCAATTTTCGACTAAAAATTTGGAATACAACTTGTGCGATTGAAAATTGATTTTGATCATATTTCATTCCTTTTTGAGTTCCATCCAATTGTCTCCTAACAATTTTCAAAGTATCTTCTTGTGTCCAAATCAACTATTGAATAATTACAATTTGGTCCTCAAATTTTGAATTTTGCCCTTTTCACCAATTTTCGCTTCTTTCTTTCGATTTTTCATTCAACCATTGGATTTTACCTATATAACATAAAATACAACAATTTAGAATATATTTTGTCAGAAGAACTATCAAATATCATTATTTTATACCACGAATAAGTGTATAAAATACACTTATCATCTATGGAAAAACTTCATTTACTTAGTGTTCGTAACAAAGCGGATCTTGTTCCTCACTATCCAACACTTGGGTACACTAGAATCAGAATCGAGGTACTAGTCGATAGCACAATCTCCCATTTTCTAAAGTACCCTGGTGACATTGTAACTCGGCATATTTTAGAGCCTGCTTATGTGCATGCAGTAGCAGAAACAAAAGGGAGTGAAGGAGGGTTTCACTTGGCAGTTAATATGACGTTTCTCTTATAACCAAGAGTTCGAATGCTCTCAAAGTTCATGATTCAGTACCCACTTTTTGGTAGTATCAATGGAATAGAGATGGCAAAAAAACTCGATACCCGCGGGGAACCCACTTAATTGGGTATTCGGGGTGGGGAATTTTGCCCCGGGGTGGGGACGGGTAACGGGACCCCCGCCCAGCGCCGTTTTATTTTTTTTAATTCAATACTTTAAATTGAAAATATCATTAGTTCTAATAACAAATGACAACTAAAATTATTTGTCCAAGTCTAATGAATGGGGGCAATCCCCGTTCCCCGCCTCGCCCCGTTGCCATCCCTATAACGGAATGCGGGCATGGTTCGAGAGGACAACGGCCATTGGAAATTACATGACCATGATAACGACGATAGTTGATGGTGTTTATGTCCTTGCATGTAAGCCTTAAACATGATTAGAAGTTGTTTCTCTTGTAATTATTGGAGTGTCATATGAATTAGAAATTGAAGAATTGCAAGACTTGGAAAATTGCTACATTACCGACTATTGGTCTAGCATCCACAATCGGCTAGAGTCACGTTTCAAGATCACTATTATTATCAAAGTGAATCATGTCATTATGATAATTAAGTACAATACAAAATGTAATGTTATACGAGCATATTCTTAACATTTGCGACCTTAAATAATTATTATACTAGGTTTCAGATTATTAATCATTTTATTTAGGACAATGTCAACAATGATTTTTATTATTATAAGTATTAAATAATTTTAACATTATTATAAAAATATTTGCTTCGCATACATGATATACCTTGAGAGTTTAATATGTGGCTTATGTGACAAGCAAGACCATGTGGATTTCCACGTCAGTTCATTAGTTTTAACAGTTAATTAAGGGTCCGTTTAATTGCAGTGGTGAAAAATAGGTGGAAAAAAAATGAATTCCAAATAAAGTAATTGTCTAGAACTTTTGTCTAGAGCTTGTTTTCCAGGGAACTGTTAATTAAGTGTGTTTGATTGGTATGGTTTTTCACTCGGAAAAAAATAAATTTTTGTATCTTTTTGTGTTTGTTTAGCTTTGTTTACATAAAAATTGTTCATTAAAGTGATATTTTTTTCACAATTGGTTATAAAATTTGTTTCCATTGCGAAAAAGTAAAAAAAAAAATCCTAGAAAATCATTTTTTCATCAAAGTTTAGTGTTCGTTTGGCTTTGTTTTACATGAAAATTGTTCATTAAAGTGAATTTTTTTTTTTACATGAAATTTGTTTCCATTGCAAAAANAAATAGATGGGAAAAACAATTCAACCAAATCATGGAATTGGTGCACGTGTGGACCATTTGTGGAAAATATTTTCTAGGTAACTTTTGTGCGATCAAACACTACAAAACATAGAAAATGGAACTCCATGGAAAATTCCCCTTATCAAACATGGCCTAAAAGTCTTTTGTTTTGTCGTCTCATAGAACTCAAACGAGTACTTTGATTTTGTTAAATTGAAATCAAGTGATCTGATAACTGCAAATTTATACAAGTTTTATGACCTAACCTAATTACTGTTACAATTAACTCAATTTAAAACTTGTTTTCATAACATCTTATGTATTAAAAAAAGAGTAATAATATTCGTAGTCGACGATTATAGTAGTCATATTATGTGACGCTCGTAATAATATTCGTAGTCGACGATTATATATAGTAATCTTAAATGTTATATTATCATGGCTTCAAATGCAGTTTCTTACGGCAAGTTTTGCACATTTAACCCCCAAAAAATTAATTTTTTTAAGAGTAACATAATTACTGAAAATTAATGCCTCAAATAACGAGCATCATATTATATATAGTGTTGGTTTTTTTTTTAAAAAAAAGTACTGTTTATTTGTGGAATATAATTAAAAGTACGAAGAAAATTATGAAAACATAAAAAATATTTTTCTCATAAAATGTGTGAGAGAGAAGTGACTCTCAAATAATCAAAATTCTTAATATAATCAAAATCTTTGTTTCTGTAAATAATAATAATAGTAAATCAGTGGAGTAACAGTTAATACCAAGTCAAAGATAGCCAAATAGATATTCCTGAACTGTTGCCACCACCAAGCGCCCATTCTCCACATCTTTCTCCTCGAATCTCTCTCTACACTTATATATTACAGTTTATACATATTGCTCTTGGTACTCAAAGGTTCAGCAAATCGTTAACAGATAAACAAGGCTAGAACACTCTCTTGAAGCCCCAAAAATGTCTTCCAAAGTTTATATACTTTTCAACTTGTTCTTTGCCTTACACTTGTTTGCAGTGCACAGTGTCGAGTTTCATGTCGGCGGCGACGCAGGCTGGGCCGTCCCCTCGCCGAGGAATGATCAGCTATACAATGATTGGGCTTCCAAGAACAGGTTCAAGATTAATGACACCCTATGTAAGTTGTATTTATTTCTTTGTTCCTATGTCTAAACTGCATTTGTTATAGTTCTTGCTTAATTAATAATAAATTAACTTAAAATTTATTTGATAACAAAACCTTATAAATTCAAAATCTCGACATGGCTCCTCATAAAATGCTACTTAGGTATTAATTTTGACAAAAGGGCATGTTTGATGTAGATTTTTCTAGAATGGATTTTATGAAAAGTGACTTTTGTTGGAGAAAATGTGTTTTGATGGAAAATAAGTTTTACAATAATACAAAATCTCTACCAAGAGGATTAATGATATGCGGAAATTTTTCAAGTATATGCATCTACATAAAATTCTGAATTTTCTTTCTTGATGCACTAATAAATAGAAATGCAGGCTTCGAGTATACCAAGGATTCAGTGTTGGAGGTGACAGAAGAAGAATATGAGAAATGTCGATCGATTCATCCTATGTTCTTCTCCAACAATGGAAACAGTACCTATACATTGGATCATCCGGGCTTGTACTATTTTATGAGTGGTGTTGCAGGACACTGTGAGAGGGGACTCAAGATGATTATCAAAGTTTTGGAGCCAGAAAGCCCTCCTCAGGTAGCAAACTCAACAACTGCCAGTGCTGCAAATAAGTTTGCTGCTGCTACTTCTACTGCAACTATTCTTATGCTTATTATGTCATTTTCTTGGGCCTTCTTCATGTAATTCTAGTGCAACTGTTCTTGGAGTTTTAAAGATATTAGTGTGTCGAAACATAAGCGATTCGTCGATTCGTCATTTTTTGGATAATTTAAATATTGGGTTTTGATTGGTTTCGGGTTTTAATGAGGTCAGATTTAGGGTTCTGTTATTTGATTTTGTTATGGAGTGACTTGTTATACATGTTTTTTTGTCGTGATTAATGTCTCTCTTGTAATTTAAGTGTGTTCCTATGCCATAACTTTCAAAATACCACGTCTTGTATTGAATTGGTTAATTTTACGTGAAAATCTTTAGTACTCTAGAATTCAATATTTTTTCACACTATTGAGTTTATATGTGAACTATCTATTCGTATCTGAGACTTAATTTAGTGGGTCTCATCTCTTGAATGAGTACTGAGTACTCTATTCTTTAGATTACTAGGATTTTTTTCAAAATAGAGATAATAGGTGGAAATGATAGAATGTTCTCCAATTCACATTTGAAAATCTTATCTTACAAATGTGGGCAATTTTATTCTATCCACTGTGATGATCAGGAGAACAATTTCGGTGGAAATGATAGTGGTAAAATTTTGAAATCAAATTGAAGTTCAATAACCTAATTAAAACACATTATTTTTAGTGACTCAAGTAGGATTTTGTAGAAAGTTCAATGCCTGCTGAAGAAATTTACCCTCTTTCTGCATATATGACCGGTTACCGGAGTAAACTTGAGTAGGACTTCAAATTATTGACTTCTTCAACATAAAAAATAAGTAATCTATAGTTTCTTCGCAATGTTAACCATAATAAAAAATAGGGAAAATTGTAATCACGGTACCAAACCTTTCACCAATATACAAAATTTGCTCAAAGCTTTCATTTGTGCCACCAAATGTACCATACCTTTAAAAAAATTGCAACTCCAATCTAAATTGACAGATATCGTTACTCTCTCTGTTAGTTGACCAAATATCAAAGGAAATCTGACCAATGTTGATTAATATTTAAAGGGTAAAAGGGAAATTTTACATTTTTTCCATATAAAAAATTTAAATAAAATAATTAAATCAAAAACCAAAAAACCTAATTATCTTCCCCACCCCACCCAAAACTAAAACCCCAAAATGCCGGTACCACCACTCCAATCACAACTTCGGCGTCACCTCTCCAATCTTCGCCCCATCTCCTTCCTCAATAACCACGCTATTACACTCTCCACTACCCACCCTATTACAAAAAGACCATTTGCCTTTTTGATTTATGTTAAATTTGTAATTTGTAATTTTGTAGATAGAGAAAATGGTCAAAGAAGCTGAAAGGTTTGTCAAGGAAGACAGGGAGAAGATAGATGCCATAGATAACAAGAACCAGGCCGATTCAATTGTTTACTAAATAGAGAAACAGTTGAAGGAACTTGGTGATAAAGTTCCTACCCCCGTTAAAGAGAGGGTAGCTCGACCCAAGCCATTAAGGATGCTATGACAACCTTGAACCAGGAAGTGATGCAACTTGGCCAATCGCTATACGATCAACCAGGTGTTACAATTGGTGCTGGCTCAGCTTCTGATGGTGGAGCAGGCCCTTCGAAATCGTCAGACAAGGAACCCGAAGAAGACATCATAGATGCAGATTCCATGGGTAGTGGAGAGTCTAGTAGCGTGGCTTTCGTGGGAGGAGATGGGGCAGAGATTGGAGGGGTGGCGAGCAGAGTTGTGATCAGAGTGATGGTGTCGGCATTTTGGGGGTTTTAGTTTTGGGTGGGGTGGGTTAATTGGGTTTTTTTGTTTTTTATTTTAATTTAATTATTTTATTTTAGTTTTTTTTATATGGAAAATGTGAAATTGCACTTTTGCCCTTTAAAATAAATCAACATTGATCATACCTTTGATATTTGATCAACTAACATAGAAAATAACGATTTATGTCAATTTGGACTGGATTGCGATATTTTTAAAGGTTTGCTATCTCTGATAGTATAAATGAAATGTTTGAATAAATTATGTATAAAGGTGAAAGATTTGGTACCGTAACTGCAATTTTCCTTAAAAAAAATAAGTAATATATTTAATAGTGTCTTTGCAATGTTAACCAAATACTATCGAACTATTGGCCAAGCTCTTAAAGTCAACTAACAATAGAAGAAGACCTCTCCGAAGACATCAACGGTCCCACCTTCCAAACTAAGTCAATGTTTGGTAGAAATTCAAGTTCAAATTTTAATTCAAGTCAAAGTCAACAAATAATTTAAATTACACGTTTTATTAGATTTACAAGTTTTCAATGATACATTTTATCAAATTCTACTACAAAATTGATTTTAATTCCCACTAAATAGGGGCTGAGTTCCTCCCAACAAGATTCAACACCTCTATTCGGAAATTCAAGATATTTTACTACATATAGTCAATTATATTAGCCATACTATCCTTGCAAAAACTATGACTATTTTCTTGAGAGCAAAAAATATGAAAAATTTTGGTAGAAGGTGCGTCATTTAAGAATTTAAGATTTATTGGTTTTTTAACTTTTTATTCATTTTAACATGATATTTAAATGAGTTGGTTTGATATATTTTATACTCTATTATTTTTTAGAAGAAAATTGAATTTTCAATTTTTTTGAGGGAATTGATTTCCTCCCCGTATCTATTTCGTAAAGTCCGATAATGGAGCAGACATAATTTATTTAAATATTTTTTTAGATTTATTCACTGAACATTTACACATACTATTTAAACATGGAAAAAGGAATTTGCTTTATTATGTTTCCTCCAACAAAGTGGTCGAAAGTAAAGTTTCTTTCGCATTTTTATTCATTATTAGTTGTTACTTAGAGCCAAGAAAATAAAATAGGGTAATTATATTTCTCCTACAATTTTTTATAAATGCTAACCTTCTAGTTCCTAATATTTATTTATTGTCACACTTGACCGTCGAATGTCAACGGACGTATAACGAGAATGTTCTATTATTATTTATTTAAATAATATAAAAAATTCCTTAATCAATGTATAAATGAACTAAAACGTAAAAATCACATACATATAAAAATATAATATAATAAACCAAAATTATAAGAAAAAAACTACATGATACAACATCACTTCATAACTGTAAGTTCAGAAACTGTATTTTTTCGAGATCACATATTTTGAATGCGCTGTAAGGTTACCTCATTCTCAATTTTTTCAAATATATCTCGTTCCATATACACTACCAAATTGTCGTTCAACCGGTCATCTCCCATTTTATGATAGAATTAAGCCTTGCGTGAAGTTGATTTTTGAGAAGTGATTTTGTGAAAAGTGATTTTTTTAGAATGTGCCATTCAAAAGTATAAAAAGTTATGAATCTACGTCCAAATTTATTTTATTTGAAAAATTAGCGATTGAAAATGAGTTTGAAAAAATTAACATTATACAAGAGCTAAAAAGTAAAACTCAAGCTAATAAATATGGGGAAAACGATTTTATCATATTTTAGGGATTTAACAAATCCAAATAAAGGATTCAAAATGCAATTCACCGTAATTAAAATATCGAGAGGACTATAAAAAGTATCAGAGTGCCTAGCCATTTCAACGAGTCGAGCCGAATCGAGCCACGAGCCGGAACTCAAAGCTCGGGCTCGGCTCTAGCAAA
Source organism: Fraxinus cuspidata (assembly GCA_903798385.1). Taxonomy (NCBI): domain Eukaryota; kingdom Viridiplantae; phylum Streptophyta; class Magnoliopsida; order Lamiales; family Oleaceae; genus Fraxinus; species Fraxinus cuspidata. The sequence continues at coordinate 881 of CAIGRP010094910.1, read as the reverse complement.
ACATGTCCGAGCTTTTTTGGGCCAGAGTCGAGCAAAAGCTCGATCAAAAAAATGAGGCTCGGTCCGAACTTTCGGCTCGAGCCTTAGCAGGCCGAGCCGGGTCGGCCAATGTTTTTTTTAATTCGTTACAAATTTATAATTTTTCATAATGTAGTTAAAATTTATGCAATTTATGCGTGTTATAAATAATAACTAATTTTTAATATATAAAAAAATACATTAAATTTTTTTTTTTATATATTACTTAGTCACGGGCCGGTGACGAGCCCGAGTCGGGCTCGAGCCGACGTCCCAAAATGGGGCTCGGTTCGTCGAACTTTTTTGCCATTCCTGAGTACCATATTTTCTAATGATTCACAAAATCTCTGCCACATTTTCAAAAATCCAAAATTTTCGATGGAGCACGTATGGGTGGACACACTGGTGCTGACTCCGTCCCCGACCCTCGGTGATGATTTTTGTCCAAAAACTTGTTAAACTTTAAAATAAGAAGAAAATATTTAATCGTACTTAAATATTTATTATTTTTTCTTATTTAAAACTATGAGGGCGAATAAGTCTTCCCGTGCTATCTTAATAAAAAAAATTTGGACGAAAAATGTCGATAAAGAAGTACTAATTAATGAAAATTTGAAAAAAAAATGTGACTGAAGAAAGTTGGGGACATCAGTGTTACTAAGTAAAGATTAGAGACATCCAATGCGATTAAAATGTAGTGCTCTTAGCCCATGTTTGGTACACATTAAAATTTTCATTATCATTCTTCTACTTATTTTCAACCACACATTTTTCAATAAAATAATATTTTCCATCACATCAATAACTTTTCCTTCTTTTTCAACCACACATTCTCCATCAATCCACTATTCCAAAATAATTTC
>CAIGRP010094906.1:0-15083 GCA_903798385.1 Fraxinus cuspidata | reverse complement strand
TCTTAGATAAATTCATTTCCTCCGAAATCAATAATTATATTACACTGTATTACTACTCCTACCTGCTCAATACCTCAATACTATTCACAACGCTAACAATACCTTCAAAATACTATAACCCGTACAATGTACGGGTAGAAAACTAGAAATGAGAGAAAAAGGAGATATAAAAACTCTTAAAAGATGATGTACTAGCTCCCTTGCTATGAATGTAATGAGAAAACTTATTTACAACCTATCGGGCTATCACAATACCACACATATGAAAGTTGCAAGCGAACCATCCTAGTTATATGTCTATGGTGACACTGAGGTTCTCATGAGAGGCTAACCAATGCAGAAATTAGTTGGTCGGGTATTTATAATGTAGGGCAGTTTAATTTATGTTGTGTAGTACATTGTGAATAATGTACATCGATCATGAAATACAATATGACTCATCAATTGCCATATATACGTTATGATTCCATTTTATATATATCTTGTAAATAATAATATATGTTTTGTTATAAATAAAGTAGTATTTATGCATGTCCATTGTATCCCTATAGTCCTAATTGTAATATATAAATATATGATTTTGATTCTCAATAAAATACACACAACTTTATTGACTTCTCTCTTTCGTTCTCTTTTTCTCAACACGTTATCAACACTAAATTCTAACTAATTGAGTTCTTCTTTTTGCACAAATTTCTAGCTAGTTGAGGTAAGAGAAATAATTTTTCCTTCAATTAAAAAAAAAATAACAACAACAATAATAATAATATGGAGTTCTAGTCAATTAAGGTTACAATGAAACTCTTTTTTTCAGCTCAATTGAAAGGTAATTATTTGTTTAAATTTGAATTTCATTAAAAAAAGGTATAATTATTCGATTTGACCATATCATTTTAACTATACCAATTTATGATAGATAATATTTGCTTGAATGTTATTTTTTCATTCAATATTTCAGCACAACATTGGATTTTTATTCTTGAAAAGAAATAATATAAATCAATATTTCAAAGAATACTCTAGTATTGCACAAATTATATTTGTATTATTTTTTGTTCCTGAAGAAGCATAACTCTAGAAAAAATAACATTCTGCTACAATAATGCTTGCTCCTGAAGAGTATAATATATAAGATTTAAAATGTTTATGTTTTTTCTCTTGATGAGAAATCCTTACATAATTTAATATTTCTATATAATAATATGTTGTTATTCCCGAAATAGCAATTTTTCTCAAATCATTAGATTAATATTCTAGAAGAATATTACTTACTTCTAAAAAGTATGACATTGTAATTTCAATATTTCATAAGAATATTTACTAATTGCTCTTGAATAAGCAATGTTAAAATATAACATCATTTAAAAAAAAAAAAAAGATGATAATATTTTTCCGTTCTCTAGAAATAGCACGTCTCGAAAAAATTATATGATTGAGATACAATCCATATGAAGATTTTATGAAAATAAATTATTTGTTCTAGCAGAATCACAACTTCTGAATTCTATTAAAAATATTTAGAATAATATTTCAACGTTGTTCCTGAAATAGAATCCATGTATACGTGTAAATATTTCAGAAAAATATCACGTTTCATCTATAATTTATTTTAGGATAATGGTAAAAACTAGTGTTAATAAAATATGGTATTACGCAAATCTTATTCAAGGCTCCAGACATTTTCTGTTATATAGAGGAACAAAATTTACTATTACAAATATTTTGTTATCCACCTATTATAAAAGAAACTTGAAAGTGTCTAAAATGCATAATAATTAGTACAATGATAAGTGTATTTTATACACTTATTTGGAGTCTAAAATAGTAATATTTGATAGATCTTTTGAAAATATATATATAAATTATGGTATTTTATGTTATATAGGTAAAAATCAATAATTGGACGAGAAATTGAAAGAAATAAATGAAAAATGGTGAAAAATGGTGAAATCCAAAGTTTGATAACTAAATTGTAACTATTCGTTAGTTGATTCAGACACAATAAGATACTTGAAGATTTCTAGGAGGAGACAATTGGATGGAATTAAAACTCAAAAAGGAATGGAATATGATTAAAATCAATTTCCAATCGCACAAGTTATATTTCAGGTTTTTAGTAGAAAATTGAGACTCATTTTTTGACATAGTAAAAGTCAGAATTGGTAAAATACTATTTCTATCAATCAACATCTGAAAACTCAATAGAAACCAACACAATTTGAATCTCCTAAATCGGATATCGAAAAAAAAGTTATGATAAAAATACTGACTATTGTGCAGAGACAAAAAATTCGCGCGCGAATAAAAACTTTCCTTATTCGATTGGAACTCTTTTGAAAGTCAATTTGAACGTAATTTTCAACCAATTTTCGACTCCTACAAATACATAACAGAAGAATACATATTGAATAACTCTCATGTACATATTATACTCCAATATTCATTAATTATTATCATTAAATGAGGAAAATTCATATTTTTGTAAGAGGATTGAAGGAGATTTGCAAGAATTCAATCAAGTGAAGATTCAAACCTGATCTTTGGGTAAAGAAGAGAATGTGCAAGTGGAGATTCATCAAGAAACCATTGAATAGATTCAATCAGAATACGCATTTAAAACCTCTCATATACATCTCAAACTCCAATGTTAATAAATTATTATCATCAAATGAGAAAAAATCATAATTTTTTTGAGAGAATTGAAGGGGATTTGCAAGAATTCAATCAAGTGAAGATTCAAACCTGAATTTTGGGCAAAGAAGAGAAGACGTAAGTGGAGATTTATCAAGAAACCATTGAAGAGATTCAAAATTTCAAAATTTGTTTTCATCTTCTCAATTTATCAAAAATTCGGGTGACATCTTTTCAGTTAAATATGATTTCTTGTAATTTCGCTATGTTAGGCTAATTTTATATATTGCTAGGATGAGATGAACCCTTGTTATGATATTTTTAGTTTTTAATTAATTGTTTTTTACTTTGATTTGATTTGTGTATGTTTATTATTATTTTTATCGTTTTTTTCAATTACTTGATCATCAATTGAATTGTTAGTGGATTTTACTGTTATCGAAAGAGACAATAGGGTTTAAGCATATTATAATAAATATTGTAAGGTTCAATAGAGGATAAAGATATACCTCTATACTTTATATGGTTTCAATAGGTGTTTTAGTACTCGTTAATGCATTTATTACGTTTGCATCTTTCAACGAGAGATAGAATGATCACATGAGGGGAATAGATTTGATCTCTATCAAGAGAGACTTTCAATTAAATTAGGAACATTGACAAACATGAATGATTTCAAATTGTTACATTAAAAATGGAATAATAAGGGAGATTCGACATCTTAGCAATGCATATCACATATTTGAAAAAACTTTCATTAGTTTAATTCATAATTTAGATATTAGTATACAAAAATCATAAAAATTATCTACTATTCAATTAAGGTTATTATTAATTTGAACTCGATTGAATACTTAGTAATTGTGGGTTCAACACTTTATTCACTACTTTATTACTTGACCACGATCCCGTACACTCAGGGGTTGTTTTCTTTGTATTTTAATTTTGTGTTTTGAGTTTTGAATTCATATTGATTTTTATGTTCTGAGTGTCCATTTTGAGATTGTTGAAAATGTATTAATTTTGGCATTTTGAAAAATTGTTTTGAAAACACCCAAAACGCGTTTTGAAAATTTTGACTTGATTATAACTGAAAACACCCAAAACGACAGTTTTGAGTTTATTTTGAGAATTTTTAACCTGTTTTCAAAAATGGGAAAGAGAATGCGTTTTCACTGTTTTGGAAAATCGAAAACAAAAAATAGCTTGAAAATCGCAAAGAGAATATGCCCTGAATTTTTGGAGAATGTGTGGTTCAAAAAGAAAGAAAATTTGGGTTTACGCATAATATTATTTTACCGAAAAATGTGTGGTTGATAACAAGAAATAGAAACATGAATTAAAATTTTAATGGGCTAAAAATTTAAATTGATATTTAATGGATAGTCAAAAGATTCTTCAATCCAATAAGTTCACAATTAACGTTTGTTCTTTATGTTATAAATTGATTATTGACTACCACTAAATAAAATTGGGAGTAAATCCCTATAATCTTGAAAATTTATTAGGGTAATAAAAGGGATAACTGTCATCATTTATGTTGACCATTTAAATATTATTTGTATCTAATAGAGATGATACATCTACTAAATGGTTGAATGGTATTTGCCACCTGAAGTTTGTGAATATACTGTTCCGATCTTAAATTATAAGCATAATTTTTAAATTATACAATCAAGACAATGTGTATTGTTAATATTGGTGAGTCTAAATCTCAACTTTTTAGTAAGTGTAAGTTGGAATAGCGATAAATGTTTAAAACTATTATTTATTAAACACCTCCAAATAAATTCTTAACAATTATTATTGAGAACAAAATACTTCCATTTCTATTTATGGAATGCTATTATGCATTATGCTAATATCAGCGTTCTCCCTATTATAATTGATATATGATCAGAACCTAATTTTTCATCTAATTATTTTGATAGTGCAATATATTTACAAATTAATCCATCAAGCCATAATAAGGTGAAAAGTAAGAATGCTGAAAATAACCGAGTAGTCTGAACCCATATTAAATATTTTTAACTCTAATGATGATATTTTAAAATACGGTTTGTTGATTGTTAATTTAATTGAACTATTTTCTTAGCAATAGAGGGAAAAGTTAGTAACTGAAAATAATACATAATGCATTTTATTGTATTATCTATATCTTCGCACTTGACAATATGAAAATGTATTTCAATTATAAAATGCACTTACTAACCTATAAGAGATTTATAAAATCTCATATACCAGCCATAAATGCTCCATCTCGTATTAATGTCTTGGAATGATAAATTATTAATAAATAACATGCTTGAAGTATTGTGACATTCGATTCTAAAGAAAAAAACTCTAGAAAATATGAGCAAATAAGATCGATGGTCTCAATTAGATGACATATTATTGGAGAGTATATAAACATAACTAATTATGAAACCCCCGAATAGGTTCAAATACTTGAAAGTTGAAATATTGAAAGTGGAGATCTCTCATTCATTTGTCATTATGGAAAAGAAATAGAATAAAAAAGAAAAAAAAGTTATCGTCAATACTTCTATACATGATATACTGCATCATGTTATTAATAGTGAGGAATCGAAATAAATTTATTGAAGTATATTGATTAAAGCAATGATTAACCAAATAAAATGATGCAATCCTAAAATTGAACTTACTAGAGAAGCCTGAAGTTTTTAGACATATAGTTCGAACACCTAAATATGAAAATACAAAAAATGAAGTCAAAACGACTCTCAAAATAATAAATTTTGCAAAGATCATGGTTGATGGAATCACAAGTTTGTATCTTGTTATTCCAAGAATGCATGAAATTCGAAATGCGATAGCCAACTCATTTGACATGACTATTAATGTTGTCTATAAATGATTTAATATGCCTGAAGCATAAAATCCAAGTGATATTATCAGAAAGGAAAGTAAATATGTGCCGTACTCTGTTTTCCTTAAACAATGTTTTGTCCCATTGAATTTTCTTGACAAAATTTTTAATGAGACAATTTTCATAGTCTATTAAAAGAATTAATGTACCATTTTTCCTTCATTATGATTTTTTTATAGTAGGGCTTTAACGAAATATATTCTTTGTGTAATGATGTCCATAACAAAATATTTATCCTCAAAATAATATTCTTATATGTTACAAATAATGTACGACTCCCAAAAAAGCAACAATACAATTTATATTTCAATGGATCATATGCTGACTAATGACAAATAAAGATTAGTAAATATCTATAAAGACGATATAGTTTGAAAGTTATAAAAAGACAACGTAAAACATGTTTCACCAAAATTGCAATATCGAAGGCATTAACATACAAATTATTGATGACTTTATGAAAAGAAATTTCATTTATTGAAGTTAGAAGAGTAGCTATCAATGTTTCGAAAATCAAATCGGCCAAATCAATTCAACCGAAAAAATCGGGAAACGGTTTGGTGGTATCCAGTATTCGATAATATAAAATCTATAAAAATTTGGTAAAATTATTGGTTCGATCAAAAACCGATGAACCAGACACGATTTTAATAAATTTTGGCTTCCTTGCAAAAGAAAAAGAAGCACGGATAACGATCCCAAACAAAGCTTTCTTGAGTTGCCAAGTTATATGGTCTTTCATCCATTCATATGTACATTTATGTTGTAGAAGCCTTCGGAAAAAAATTATAAAGAAGAAGCCGCGGGAAAAAAAAATTGAAATGTCGTGCCTTTCTTGCTAATTCATGATTTTCGAGATAGTTCTTTAGGGCCTTTTTCTCCATTTACGTAGGATTTTGAATGAGAAAAAATCATAAATAAGAGATTAGGTTTCACCCATTTCAAATTTAAGAATCTAAGGTTTAAAATTTCAAATGTCGGATTTTTTCGAATTTTATTTATAAATTAATTAATTAAACATATATTTTATTAATTTATTAATCAAATATATTATGATCACAATTTCATATAATTTGGTCGCAAATTAGAAATTAATTGATCGCAAATTATTTTTCGATCACAATAAAAAATTTTATAAGTCACAAATTATTTTACAATCACAAATCAAAAATTTTATAGATCAAAATTTTTTCGTCGATCACAAGTTTTTAAAACTAATAAGTAACATATTATTCATTGGTCACAAATCAAAAATTTTATATATCACAATTTATTTTAAAGTCACAATTCAAAAAATTTATATATCACAATTTGTTCATCAGTCACAAATTAAAAATTGAAATATCACATTTACAGATAAAAAATCACAAATATTATAAGTCACAACTTATTAGATGGTCACAAATTATCAAATTATCGGTCACAAATTTACAATTTTTTAAGTCACAAAGTATTTTTTGATTACAATTTATCTTTTTCATTAATTGAATATTGTTTATCAGTCATAGATTAATCAATTTAATAGTCACAAATAATTAAATAATCTATGACCACCGCCAACATTTGTGACTACCACCTCACCACTGCTACCAATAGCATAGCAATCGAAACCCCATCCCCAGAATTACCGCCACCACCGCCCGATAGCAAATCATAATCTAAAAATACCGACATCACCATGATCACCACTACCCACCCACAACCATTGCACCACCACCACCACTAAAACCCTAGAACCTCCATCACCACCCTCCCATCCTACAACCCAAAAAAAATCCCTAACTTTACCATCATCACTGCCGTCGTTGCCGACCACCACCAACACTGTCACTGCAATCACCCCCAATCCACAAATACACAGCACCATCACCACCATATCCATCATAGCCACCACCGTACACAGCACCACACCACTCACCTAACCACCGCACTTACAACAACATAGTCGCGCATCACCGTCGCACCTACCAAAGATCTCTGTTCCCACACTGCACCGCAAACCTCCACAATTACCACACCACTCAAAAATTTTGAAAAAAAAGAAGAAGAAACACCTACAGTACCACAGCCGCACCCACCGGAGATCTTCGTCCCCACCACCACACCGCACACCTCTACAATCACCACACCATTAAAAAAAAAGAACGGACCTACATGGCGGTGACGACAACTTACAGTTGTGCATCCGCAGCTATGCATCGCTGCACCTCTGCGCCGCCATGCGATTCACAGTGATGCACCACTGCAATGTCGTCGGACGAGGCTTCGCCGTCTCGTGGAGGCTAGGCTGCCAATAGAAGGGGAGGAGAGGGGCATCAGTACAGATAATGACGGAAAGAACATAGCAAGAGAAAGAAATACACAGCGACGACGACTCACAACGATGCCCCTGTAGCGATGCACCTTGCGACGTCACCGGATGAAGCTGCGCCGTCTTGTGGAGGCTGGACTGCCGACAGAGAGAGATGAGAGTGACGTCGGTAGAGAGAGTGAGAAGAGAGAGTGACAGAGAGAAGGATGAGAAAAAATGGAATGAAATTGGTTAGGATTTGGGATGAAAATTGTATAATTTAATATGTAATATTTAAAAATGAAAATTTTATTTTCTGAAAAGTGCAACATTCAATCGGATTTTTGAAATTGAAAATTTTAAAGTTCTAATTTTGTGTAATTTCCAAGATTTGAATCATGACCTTGGCCCATTTAGGGTTTTTTTAAAATAATGATTATAAAAAATTAATTAACATGTTAAAAATTTAAAAACTCTCAGCCCCTGTTGACATCCTTAAAATTTAGCCACTCTTTGATGAAAATTATTTGAAAAAAAAAAATTAAGTAGTGAATTTTTAGAGAATACGTAGTTAAAAATTGGGAAAAGTTTTGAATTTATTTGTAGAATATTTTATTGTGTGAAATGTGTGGTTGAAAATGATTATGCGGAAAAAATAGTTTTCAAATAATGTTATCAAACATGGGCACATTGTTTTGAATAGTATTTTTGAAGAATGTGTTGTTAAAAAATATGAAAAAAATTTGAGTTTACGTGTGAATTTATTATGTGAATGTGTGGTTAAAAATGAGTTTGAAAAATAAAATAAATTAAAATGAATAATGTCAAACGGGGTCTCAAGCTTAGTATTATTTTTTGACTAATGTTGCACGTGCGTGCCAATCGCATGTTCCCCTTGCACATAACTGTCCTTATTTTTTTAAAAGCACATATCTTATTTAATTAATTTAATTTTTGGGTTGACACAAAATTAATCTTGATTCGATTCTTTGACATTTAACCATCTTCCTTTTCCAGGCCAATAATCGGTCTGATTTTTAAATTATATGTAGCTATACTCTGTTTTCTTCGATCGAGTTTGATTCTGTTGAATTTTCTTGATAAGATTCTAGATGCAGTATTTTATTACTCCAAATTATTTGTACTTTTTTTCATTTGTTTGGTATTTTTGTTTCAATGATTTTTTTATAAACGATATTTATGATGAGACGGTTGTTTTCTAAACAGCCATTCAAAGAAGAGTGTAGTAAAAAAAGTAATATTTAATTATTTATGAATAATCATTGCATCCCTATAGCTCGAATGGTAATTTATAAATATAAAATTTTGATTCTCAATCAAATACAGAGAATTTTCTATTTTATCTTTTTTTCTCTCTAAATTATATAACATGTTTGACAAACATTTATAATTATACATAAACTATAGAAAAAAGAATTAATTCAATTTTTATACAGATCTATAAATATATATTATCACTCTCCAGACTAATCTTAGCCTTTGTTTGAGCCCCATTTTTGTATAAAAATGTGTAGAAAAATAGTGATTTGTTTTAAAATGTGTGGTTAAAAAATAATGAAAAACTTTTGATGTACATGTAAAATTATTTCATGAGAAAATATTTAATTGAAAATAAATTTTGAGAAAAATGAGTTTTAAAAAATAGTACCAAACATCGACTTAATGCCACTCATTTTTCAATCCTAACCTGTGCCTCGACACAAAATATCTAAATCAGAAGTAATTAAATATTATTTTTTCACTTTTACAAAAAGAACATTGTGGAAAACGCACCTTCTCGATCCTTCTTAAAAGTTCATTTCCAAAACTAAATGGATCCCACCCGACCCACTTTTGCCTTCTGGAACCCGCGAAAATGGCTCCATCTCAATCATTAATTCATTTTTCACCTCAGCGGCTTAACGAACCTTCTAGAAATAAACCATTCTCACCTACCATTCTCAATCCATTCACTGCCTGTGATTCTTCGTGTTTTTTCGGCTCTCTCTGGGGAATCTTGAAGACTATACAATTATTTACTCTCTCCTATTTAGGTATTTCTCTGAGATTTGTGTTTAATTTTTGAATAGTTATTGCATGTTTGGTTTTTCTGCTTGTTAATTATGTGTCTTTCTTAGAAAGTTTCCTTTTCAAATTAGATATAATTCAGAACGAAGAACATAGATTTATATACCAAAATTGCTATATATTTTTTATTTTATCAATGATTGTTTTCGTGAATGTTCTTAATTATGTTCTCTCTTTTTTCGTTCTTAATAATTAATTCGAAGCAATCATATAATGCTGAATTTTTGGAATTTTTAGAACATCCAGGAAATGGTTAAAAAAATCATCAATAACAATCAGTGCTCAGTGCGTTTAAACCTAGAAATAGAAAATGTTACAATATTAATCTTTGATATTATATGAATTAAATATAATTCACCGCGAAGCAACATAATTTGAATACCACGCAAGTTTTTGTTTTTGCTTTTCCAAATTTATTTTTTTGAATGATTATTTTTGTAAATGTTCCTAAGTTTTCTGCTCATAATAATTAACTCAAAGCAGCAATATAAAGTTGAATTTTCCAGTTAAATATTTTTGGAATTTTTTGAAAAGAAGTTGATCTAATTAAGAATCAGGTTAAATATAATATTATTTTTATTTTTGGCAACAGCTTAAATATAATTAAAATAGTGAACTTCTGTAAAATAATAATAATTGTAATAATGTATGTTCTGATTTTATTTTATTTTTTGTGGATTTTTAGGATCGGGTGTTCACATCTGTAAACGTGATATGTCACCGTTGCCGGTGAAGCAGAGCAGCGACTCGACGGTGGGCACCGGTAGCGGCGGAGACTCGCAGAGGTCTGTTCCTACGCCATTTTTGACGAAAACATATCAGTTGGTGGACGATCCGAGCAGCGATGAGTTGATCTCGTGGAATGAAGATGGAACGACGTTCATAGTATGGCGGCCAGCTGAATTTGCCAGAGATTTTCTCCCCAAATACTTCAAACACAACAATTTCTCCAGCTTTGTTCGTCAACTCAACACTTACGTATGTCTCTTGAAACCGAAAATTAATAATAATCTTATTCGCATTTGATATTTACCCTGAACAGTAGGTCTTGGATCCTACATTTTCCCCAAGATGTATAGACAATGTTCACATATTAAAGAAATAGTGCAATAGTTTGATTTTGTAGTCTAGATTCTCCCGTACCTATGGCATGTCTGGATTAGTAATAATTGTGATAACCTTCTCTTGAATTCTTATAAAATTTGTTTGTCCTTCCATTCCTGCTGGGCAGAGAACCTGGAAATTTTAGACTTCTCACTGCTTAATCTTCAAACCATTATTAATCATTTTAACATTATGGGAAACTTTCGTACATTTGTTCTTTGCTTTGCTTTTCTTTTCTTTTTCTGGGGTTGAAGAAACTAATGCTTATCTCAGAAGTGTAAATTCTGGCCCCTGTATCTATCTGGAAAATGAAAATTCCCGTGCTAAGATCTTCTGTTTTCGGCTGTTTTTGATGGTGAATTTGCAGGGATTTAGGAAAGTAGTACCGGATAGATGGGAATTTGCAAATGAATGTTTCAGAAGAGGCCAAAAAGGTCTGTTAAGAGACATTCAGCGCCGGAAAATCTCGACTGGTGCCGCTGCCGCTGCAGCAACCACAGCAGTCGTTGCCAATGCCCAGGCAGTGACTGCTGCTGTTCCGCTGGCTGCAGTTGTAGCGCTCTCTCCGGCGAACTCTGGTGACGAGCAGGTTTACTCCTCAAACTCTTCTCCTGCCACTACTGTCACTCCGGCACTGTCGTTGCAGACTTGCACAACTGAACCGGAGCTTCTGGAGGAAAATGAGAGATTGAGAAAGGAGAATTCACAGTTGAGACAAGAATTAAACAAATTGAGGAGCTTGTGTAGCAATGTATATAATTTGATGTCGAATTACGTGGAAACCCATGGGGATACATGTAGAGTATCGTTGCTGGAGGGAAGAGCGTTGAATTTGATGCCAGAAATGCAGGTCAGAGCGGAGGATAATGGTGGACAAAAATCTACCGCCGAGGAAGAGATGACTCCAAGGCTCTTTGGGGTTTCAATTGGGGTGAAACGCGGTAGGACTGAAGACGACCTGGCAGAAGATCAGGTCCGTAAGTGTGAATTGGACGTGAAATTCGAGCCGTAAGATCCTAGCACTGGTAAATATCAAGAACGTTGCATGGATAAATTATGAATGAAAAAGGCAATTTTGTGAAAATTAGAAATGGATATTATTAGTGCGGGGCCACTAAACAAGGAGATGTAGAAAATGTGAGATATGTCTCATATTTATAATTTAATAATAATTCCATGCTCAAGTGCTGGCACATGGCTTAATGAAATCTTTTCGAGTTGCTTCACATATTGAGTACTAGTAAAATATGTACTAACTATTGGAAAATGCAATGCGCATGCACCTTTATAAATAGAATAATGTTGTTATGTGAAAACACCAGTGTATTTGAATATCATTACTCTTATAAATAGGTTGAGAATAGGTATTAAAAGATTGGAGTGTGAAGAATCACTGCCTCCTCCTTTCGGAGAATTACTTATTTTTCTTGCTTCAAAGCAACGTGAAATTGTGGTTCCACGATTATGTATAGTTTTACCATAATAAAAGGGGTTATATAAGTCTTTAACATATGTTATTGTGAAAATGTGTGGTTAAAAATGTGAAAAAGTTATTTTGTTTTAATGGTGAAGTTACTCGCGTGCTTGTCATTACGGTGCTCCAAAGGTCACAGGATTCCATACATACGTTGGAGAATTTTCAGAAGGAATGTCATTATGATCATTGGTATAATTATTTGATAAAATTAGTTGCAGTTATCTTTCAAGATCAAGAATTAAAATGGAGACGGTAAGAAAATTGATCGAGATTCGTGATGGCGCGATATCTTAAGGTGAAATTATCTGTCGTAAATTATTGCGAACTCTTTGGACAATTACTTATAGGATCGAATCACTTGTTTGGCAATCATAATATATTTTGTGAATGCTCAATATTACTCTAGAATTATATCTCAAAAAATAAAATAAAACTAGAACTGTGTTTTTCAGAAATTACAGAAATGGAAATAATGATTTTAGTATTTTTTTAAATTTTATATATATTTTTTTTTTTCAAGGAACAAAAGCTGTGTATATTTAGCCACCAGCATATAACTTCCATCACTAATAAAATTAAAACTATAATTTTTATGAGGTATTTTATGATTTCAATAAATCACACACAGGAGACTTTCAACTGTTATTGTTGTACTCGCAGTTCGAAGAAAAATAATAATAAATTCAAAAATTCCACACTTTTTACCACTCAAAAATCATTTTATCTAGGACCGTTAATGAATTGGATTTTGATCTGAATCAGACAAAATTAATAAGAGATGGATTTAGGGTATTAGTGTGAATATTCGATAACATAACAAATCGGACATGAATTTAACAATCAAATATTCGTTGGATTATCAGATCAAATAATTATTCATATCGAACCGGGACATGTATGAACATATTCGGTTCATGTCCCATTCATTTACGGTCATAGTCTTATCTAATTTAATTATTTCTTCCAATAATATAGTTGATATATATCTAACAACAATGTCATTTTGGAAGTCATTGGATCCACATGGGATTGAAAGCTCAATGCTTGGAATACTTTTGGTGTTGGCGCCCGTTGGCATGGTTTTTGGCACATTTTCATGGTCAGGTCAGATTTTGCTCGTATCTCTTGTTTTTTCGGTGTATTTCAGTTGAAATTTCATTTGGAAAGTCACATTTCAATGGTTGTGACTCGTGGAAATAGTTGGGTACAATTCTAAATAGATTCAAGGTTTGATGATGGAATAATATTGAACTCTCCATTTTGTTTCCTCCTAAAATATATTCCTGCATTCTTGCATTTCATTTCTTAAAACGCTTTGCTTGTATTTCTTAATCTAGAAATAAGGAATATGAGTCTCTTGAATGATGGCTTCTTCTCTCCTTAAATGTTTGGATTTTGTTTTTGTTAGTGCACGACGCATTCATACTCCATTGTAACTCGAAGGCATTTTGCTTTCCCGTGTGCATCACCGATAGTTTGGACAAATATCGATCATCTTAGGGAAAGTGTTAATACATTGCTTGGAACCAAGTTTGATCTTGAACATACATATGATGTTGTTCCACCAACTTTGTAACGTTCTTTTCTCGATCGTTGTGATAATTCTACCAACAATCTTAAGACGATGTTTGAAGTCTCCAAGATTTCACAGTAGATTATGTCAAGTTGGAGCGATTTGATGACGATCAAAATGATACTTGCTACAGTCAAATCGAAGTTTGGTATCCAAGTGGCAATTAGGATAAGACGGAACTTTATTCACACAAAAGGAGAGGTTTGATGATTACAAACCAATAAAGTTGTTTTGCCATAATGAGTTCATTTATGCATGTTGTTGGGATCATTATCTATAGAAGTTTGAGTACAATATTATGCACATATTCAATATAAAATTGATGATCCCAAAATACAAGTGGTCAAAATAGAACTCAAAATCCTTCATTGTGTAATATTCTGTTTTAGAAATAATTTCACATTCATGCAACTAATTTTCTGGTTAAAGTTGTCTGCAAGATTTATTCTTGGTTTTGTGAAATTGAATCTGACAAACAAGGATAATTATATTAAAGTAAGGAGTTGATATCTCCTGTCAAAATTGAGTGTCAATCTTGCTGTCCGCCAATGATTTATTGACACATCATTTTACACTTATTTTTAAACATAAGTGGCAATGAAAGAAAAGTTGAACATGTTAATTTAAAGTGATGTGTCAATGAATCATTGGATGGACGGCAAGTGAACAGTCAATTTTGGACAGCGGATTTCAACTCGTAAATACATTAATGTTGGTGCATGTTATATTCAATTTGGTATTGCAACATTTTAAAAGAAAATCCAAATTTTGTAAAGTCACCTTATCCCAACTTTTTATGTTCCAACACGAACCAATTAGTGAAGCTCATTAATCTAACTCCCAAATTACCTAGAATTTATAAGAAAAAATAAAAATATATGAATGGGACAATAAACGGGATTGCTGTAGCAGGGCCCTTCATTGAAAGAGGCAGGCGTGTTAAGCTGTGGCATGATACTTTTTTGTATATTGGTCTGGTCCTTGTAAAAAATAATTAGTGTGGTTAACGTGCGTTGCACGTTAGTTAGTT
>CAIGRP010094902.1:0-52395 GCA_903798385.1 Fraxinus cuspidata | reverse complement strand
CCCATTTATTTGCTTCCAGCATTTTGGTTCATAAAACGTGTTTACAAAACACGCTTCTTTTCAAGTTAAGCGTTCTTACCTGGATTGATGACACATGGCCATCTTATGGCTGTTGTATGCTTGGACCTTTAATAAACTTGGACTGGAAACTGTTTGGATTCATTCGATCTCTTTTCTTCTTCTAGAGACTTCGAGAGTTTCTGATGAGTTGAGAGAAAACGAGAGAAGAAGCTAGGGTTTGAAGATCCTTGTTTTGTATTACTTTAAATCTCTGATTGGAAGTGTTGCGAGATGTAGATCAACATTCGATTGTAATATCCTGCGTGAATATTGTGAGGATCTGAGTGTTTTCTCTATTGCGTTACTTAGTGTTTGTTTGAAGGGTTACTTAGTGATTTCTTGGTGAATCTAGGCATGTATTTTGAGAGATAAGTTTTATATCTCCTCTCTAATATTTGTAATCTTCGTTGCCATTTTGTGACAGATTTAGTGTCTCTGAGCATATTCTTTTTTATGGATGTTCAATGGGGGATGTAAGTGTGAGAAGCGGTCACCGAACTTCCGGGTCTACGGCTGAAAAATTCTTGTGTTCATCTTTTAATTTTCTACAGTTTAATTTGTTGTTTTTTGGTTGTTAAGTATTTCGATTCTCACATCGTGTGTTGGTCTGGGCCTAACATCCTCCACCTCCCTCGGATCTTCCTCCTCATCTGGCTGCTCCAATGCAGCGTCAAGCTGTGACTTGGCGAGTATGGCAGCTCTATTTTTTTCTCCTCCTCTCTTTAACATTCTCAAATGCGTTACATCTTCCCCAAACACTCTACTTCTCACGGTATCCCTGTACTTTGCATCCCACGTGGACTTCCTTTCGGACCTGAATCTCCATTACTATTACCCCTGTTCAAATTCAGGTCTTACTCATAAAGGGAACTGTCAAATACTGATGACGCGTTATCGTATTCATCTGGAATAGATGTAACTGGGGGCTCCTCGCGCTGAGGTTGAGCTGAGTAGAAGTGCCGTGAAAGAGCAGAATTGAAGTGGGTTTTCCCGGGTTTTGAAGATAAAACTCGAATTAAGGTCAGCGTTCTCAGCGCTTTCATTTCCAGATAAAACTCGAATTAAGGTCAGTGTTCTCCGCGCTTTCATTTCCAGATCTAATAATGGAAACTACAGATTATTTATGTGTAAATTTTGGTGTGGGTATATCATATCAAAATATGAATGTGTATTTATATATTAAACAAGAACGAGGGAGAGGGAGTGGGAGAGGGATTTAGAGGAAGAATGGAGCTCCTAAGGTTGCAGATATGGAGGAATGGGGTTTAGATTTTGCCATTTGTCACGTGATTAAAAAATAAAGAAAAATATTTTATTTTGGTTTAATATTATTTTCTTGAAAAATGTGTAATTGAAAATTAAAAGGAAAAAGGTTTTCTGAAAATAATTGAAACATGGCTATATCTTCAAAGTCTTGTTAATTTCACTTTTGGTTATTGAACTTTAGTAAAATCTCAATTGCATCATCCAATTTTAATTTGTTTTCAATACTTTCGATCTTAAACAATTGAACGTAAAAAATTAACAGTAATTTGACGTATATTATGTTTCTATGTAAATATACGACCTAATCATATCATTATTGTAGAACTTGAAAGTAAATCATATTTAAAAGTCAATGGTAATACTTCCTAAGTATTTTCAAGCCTTGTTTGGTGAAAATTAAAATCAATTTTTAGTAGATTTTGATAAAAGTCAAATGTGTGATTAAAAAATTGTAGATCTCATAAAATGTGATTAAAATTAATTATTAACTTTGATTTAAATTAAAATCTAAATTATAATTTGTATCAAGCAAAGCTCAAAGCTCTTTTCATTCTCAATTTTAAGATTTGCAGTGACAATATAATTAAATGACATATTTACCTATAAAAGATTGATAACAGAAATAGTAACGTTCAATTAAGTAATGGAGGCTAAAGCGGTGACTAAAGTTGAAAGTAAATTGAAATATAGTAATTTGATTGAGATAAAATAAAGTTGGATGACCGAATTGAAATTTGGATTAAAGTTCAGTAACCAAAATTGAAATAATTTTCCATTTCATTCTATGTTGTATAGTCCCCTAGACCCTCAAAAACCACATGCGTTTTGCTACATGTACAACTCTAAAATGTAGCCATTGATCGAAAAGTGTTTAAAATCAATGTACAAAAACTTGCATACTTATGTAATATCAAATTCGATGTGAAACATGATTTACGTGTAACATGATTGTTGAAAATTTTCAATTTTCTAATAGGTCCATATTTAATATGTCTTGTTATCAACAAATATGAATTTCCCCATTTAAGCCATTATTTAATTTAGAGGCATATTAAAAAAAAAATTTATATTTTTAACTACATTAATTATGTGTCTATTTGATGGTATGTATTTGGAGATAATGAGTTAATGAATAGTATTTTTTAAAGAATGTATGATTAAAAAGTAAGGAAACTTCATTAATTTGAGTGTAGAATATTTTATTGTGTGAACGTGTGGTTAAAAAATAATATTGTAGCAAACAATTTAATTTTTTAAAGGATTACAAACCGGGCATATATTTCCTTAATTTGAATGAAAATAAAAACATAAATAAATAAATAATAAAAAATAAAAAATCATCGAAGTGACAAAATACACCACCACCACCACCACCACCAGAACCAAACCGTGCTAAAAAGAAGCCTCCATGCACCGCAAGAACTTATGATACCACGGGTTAAATTGCAAGTAGAACTTTGCCATACCACAAATAAGAGCACATGCCACGCGAGCAACGCAGTTTCAATGGCACCCACATATTTTCCATCAAGAACACAAACAAGCAGTCGAGGCAACATACAGAATAAAATATTGACAACGCCAATGAGAGCAACCAAGACACCTTAGCACATAGTGACATCAAGATAAAACCAAAACGCACATAACAACATTAATAACAGCACTTTCAAGCAGAGATAATGTGCAAAGGGGAAGAGAAAGTATAACTTTGAGCATCAGCTCTGATTCAAAATAAATTGATGTTCAAGGCACAACCAAAACTACATATCCGGGAGAATGTTAAAGGTGTACCCAAGCCTGTAATCATTCAAATTTAATACTAAAACAACTGATCCGATTGTATAATTCCAAGATAAAATAGAGAGAAATCTGTCCTTCACAATAAAAAATGGCTCTCGTGCATGACTTCCTCCTAAATAATACAACATATAATTGTTGAAGCAGCAGATTTTGAACTGGGACGTGCAAAAATTCCCAGCTGTCGAAGCACTTGATTAGGACTAGCCGCCACCATCACTAAAACGCCACGCGATCAGCATTTCCTTTATCACTAAACAGCCTGCTTTCTGATATCCTTCTGTCAATTGCAGCATCAATTGAGCTCATCTATAACACAAAACCCTAGTTAAAAGGATATCAGGACAGGGACAACCGCCAATCAAATAATCAGCAGTCAAATATTATAACTTTTTTTTAGTCAAGAGATACCGAACTCTGCAAAAGGATCTGACCTGGGCCAGGTTCGAGTTCAAGTTCGATCTTAAAAATTATTGTATGACGATACGAATGGGCAAAAATCTGTTCGGGGTGTACTTGTTCCACCCAAACCACAATAAATTGCGATTCAAGCACAAGGAAAATTAATGAAATCGAATGAATAAATTTCTAAAAGAGTAAATACATACACTCGGATCTTAATGTTGTATGATGCTAGGTTGGAGAGTCCTGGCGTTGATTGCAGCATGCTTGTCAGAAATAAATTACTAACTACAGAGAAGATAACGAGAATACCTACTTGAACCTTTGTTGACCACAAAATTGGCGGGATTGCTTGCCAACAGGACCAAAATAGATTAAACATTTCATTACATCAACAGAGTTAAAGAAAAAGTAGAGGCAAACTTCGAGCAAATTGCTCTTACGTGTTCTTGATTTAAGGGGAAGCAAAGCAAATTGAAGTACATATACAGGTACCTTTATAAATATACAGGTACCTTTACAAATTGAAGTACATATACAGGTACCTTTATAAATATGAAACAAGGAGTTAACAAGAGAAATTGTAAACAAGAAGCAATGCAAGAGCACCTGGTTAGTTGAGCAACTCAACTTCATATCCATATGAAAGAATTGAGTATTAAGTTATTGCGACTTACCTGGGTAGTTTCATCATGCACCTGATACTTCAATAAGGACATTCTTCTTTCCTCCTGTAAAATTTCACATCATAAGTATGACGACCCCAGCCAAAAGAGAGTATGGAGTCATCTTACACACACAACTTTCAGAAAAGCAATACTAACCATGGACATAGCTTCGTCATCCCAGACTAAATAGACCTCATTTGTAGCAGGGTATGTAGCTGGAGCCTTATTTGCAATTATAGGAGGTGGTCCAATTGAAGGCCCACCCGTATTTGGACCAGAGGCATAAGAATGTGAATTTGCTGATATTGCGGCTGCTAAACAATTGCAGGGAAAAAGCATGTGTTAAGAGAGAATAATAGAATATGGACAGCACATGACAGATGCAGATTCTCACCTATATTTTCCAGCATTATGCATAGATAATTTCTGACACTTCGATAATAATATGAGAAAAATACCAAAAAGCCCTAAAGGGATCATATATCTAAAAAAACTCGAAGTATTCTTTATTTATCAAAAAGAGAATTGAAAAACAAGGTGTCCATTTTCATTACCATAAATCCAGCTAAACAGAGCAGGACTAACAATGATAAAGCAAGATATAGTATGACTAACTTAGCCTTATTTAGTTCTACTAATTTTACACCATGAAACCCTCATAATGGATAATCTCCTACCAGTTGGCAGGAGCTTCCACTACCATAAATTATACAGAACTCTATCCACGATTACAATCATTGAGAAAATATTCCATCGCTAAGAATCAATTGCCGGTACAATGCCATATTTCCCATCCATTTGTCATCCACAACTTTATCAATTGAAATGCCTACTGCAAACAGAGCCAGAAGATATAATCTTCTCTGTGAAGGGTTATAACCGTACTCCTAATAGACTATTCCTACTTATTTGTGCTGGTTGCCATGAGAAACTAATGGATACACAAGTTCTACATTCTAAACATTGAATCAATTGGGTGTCTTCCAAATACGGCTGGCACATTAGGAATTGCTTGTGCTCACCGCTTTAGGAGGAATGAAGTATTCATAATCAATCTAGCGTCAGTATGAGTTCCAGATTTAGATCTTTTGCCTGTGTATATAAGCAATTCTTAAAAGACTTCTGCCTAGTATTCAAGTCATAATATTATATAATTTTGATTGTGTAAATCCTAAGTCAAACAGTTGAAGATTTTGATAATAAAAATTAGTTTTGAGCTTTCCAGATAGAGGAAAAATGCTTGGATATTGAGTAGAAGAATTATTTTAGGCTAATTTTACTTCTTCCAAAAATCTAAGCAATGTATCAGATGAGAGGGCAGAAATGGTGATTATGGATTTTGATATTGAGACACCACTTCGAATCTCCCCACAATTACAAATTAACTACCACAGTAACCATTTCCACTCCCTCATTATTAATAATTTATACTAACTTGCTATATGTAGCATATTTATATTCCATCATTTTACATATAGCATATTTATATTTCATCATTTTAACTATAATTTAGAGTTTAACATATTTATAGTAAAAAAATAAAAATAAAAATTAAGGTTTGAATTCACATGCATCTCAAATATGCCTTGTTAACTGTGGGCAACCACAAAATAAACTAGGTACCGTTGAAAGCCAGATGGCAAAGAAGTAGATATCAATTGAAAAGAATTTGAAAATTCAAACAAATTTTGTGCCGGTATAAAAAGTTGCCAAGTGAAACCCATAAACTTTCTTGCTTAAGTCAGGGCTTCTGTGGGAACTTCACGAGAAAGATTAACATTTATAAATCAGTTTTTTAGTTGGAAGAAAGAAAATGGCACAAAGTCACAGTTCTACTCCAGCCAAGACCAACAGATACTAGTCAAAATCACTGCAGGAAAAAAATTGAAAACAAAAATTAAGAAAAAAAAAACATACCTGGAATGCCAGAGGCAAGATAGCTATTAGTGGGCAAAGTGTTACTGCCCATGTGTGGATCTGCACTCTTAAGTTCTGCAGATGAGCTTAACGCAATGCTATTTGGAGGCATAGGTGCAGAAAATGGTGAGCTTTGAGAAATATTGTTGGTAGGAACAACAGGGAACAGAGGTTGAGATATAGGAACAGGAGAAGCTGCAGACATTCCAGGAGGAGTGATTGGCATCGATGGTTGAAGCACGGGGGGTGTTGCAGGTGGCCCAGGTTGCCTGACATTCTGTACAGGAAACAAAGGCTGCTGTGACATTGGTGCAGAAGGTGGAACTGAGACAGCTGGATGTTGTGGATACCAAGGTTGTGGGCGAGGTAAAACAGGCCACCCGCCAGGAGGCATAGGAATTGAAGGATTATAACTGCATCAAATGACGAAAAATCCAGTGAGAAACAGTTTGCTCCGGAATGGCAATGCTTACAAATGTATGAAAAAGAAAAGAAACAAAGACTAGTGTTTTCTCATTACTTAAAGCAGGAACAAAAAACCAGTCAATGTAGCAACCAAAATGGAAATGAAGTAGAATCAATAGTATATTAATCACAAGCACAAACATCAACTATTTCAAAGGGAAAAGGAAGCCAGTGTGGGAAATGGAATTTGAAGAACATGTTCACTTCAGGCTAGTACAGCAATAACAAGACGAAGAGTATAAAAATTCCTAACCAGCATGGATTCAATTCAATCCTTCCATCACTTGTTGATAAGGACCTATATATTTTCTAGAAATATCCTCAGTTCATTATAAAATGTTTCCATACTACACCAATGCATTTCTGTTGAAGTTGTATCACCAAAAAATTAGCATAGTCAAAAAGACACAAACAACAATTGAATCAATATGAGCAATGACCCAAGAACCTACAATGGTGGCATCGTGCCCAAAGCAGGCCGAGGTGGAAACCCAACACCTAATGATCCAGGAACCATGCCACCAACTGTTTGGGATGATGGAATTTCAACTTTTGCTGTTTTTGAAGGTGTGTCTTCCTCTACAAAAATAAAAATAAAAAAAATAGTATCAAATGAGCCCACCAGTGAAACAAAACAAACAACTCTTTGAACATTCATTCAAAAAAAATCGTTACCAAATACATTCATCCAGTTGTTTAATGGATAAACATTTAAGCATTACATTACTAGAAAAGAGACTAAAACAGACATATTTTGATAATAATGTGCCCTTTATTTAAAAAGAAGACAAGAGGAGTAACTTTTGATAAATCAGAACATCTACTAATAGAAAAGTGAAAAATAAAATAAAAATAAGAGAAAACAATCAAATGAAAGAACATTCATAACAGTTGTATGCATCAGATTCTAAAAATAAGATATACCTTTAAATTTTTATCACTCCTTTTGGCTGATCTTTCGGCAATGGGGGTTTGGGAGAAATAGAATTAACATGCAAACCATAAGACTCAGTTATAACTACACGAGCATGCAAGGAGAAAGCACCCAGCAAACATTAATCCATTATACTATTTTGTTGGAGCACCTCAAAAACATATGAAAAGTTGATGAGGACATTTATCAATACCTTATTTAAGTTATTCTTGCACAGAGCTTACCATATCTCCCATTTTGAATTAAATGTCGTTTTTACAGGTTGCAAAGAAACAATAGGCTTACCAGTGTCCCCAAACCACATTGAAATCAAATGAGCAGGTTAATGAAAACATAAGAGTGAAGAATCTCAACCACACAATATGTGCTCTCTACTTAGGTTATTGTTTTGAAAAAATACTTTTCGAATACCAGATAAACACATTCTCCTTTTCTATGAATCAGAACGCACAATGAAATGGTTAAAAGACGCTCTCGTACCGCTCTAAATTTCCCTTATTTTGAAGTTCAAATCAGTGAAAATGAAAGCATGATATAACTTTTAAACTAGTGCAAATATACAAAATACAAGATTAACGTGTACACATGACTTAAAAGTGTATCACAATAAAAAAGCATACCTTCCTCTCCATAGTGAGCAGCTAACACATCAGGTGGAATTCCTTGCATTCCATATATTTCAATATCTGTTGACTCTCTCCCAGGTTTTGCATTTGGAACTCTGAGAATATGCAATCATGTTATAATAGAAATACAAAAAACAACACAAACATCACCTAGAACAAGATGAGTCAAAGAAACTTGAGAGCAACTCTTCACACGATTTCACTTCTAAAAAACAAAGGGACAAGTCAAAAAAATTGCAATAAAGAAGCAAACCACCTTGATTCATTTTGTTATTTCACTGCACATTATTCTGTATTCTGATTTCTAAACGGAAAATATCAATTTGATAGAGTACAGTTCTTCATCAGTTACAAACTCTGTTTCACTAGTACCAACCATATGAACGAGCAGACATGATTACTTAATCAAAAATACAAACTAAAACCTGCTGCTACAAAATTAACGAAGTCCAACATATGCAGTTAGTTCCAAGTTTACTTATAACTTCCCTTCTAAATAATGCACTTCACATGTTAGTTAAAATACCTGCACCTATCTACAACAGTTATATTCTCTCCAAAACTAATTACAAGAAAGAATAAAAAGGATGCGAGATCTGCAACAAAATTTCTCCATCCCCAAGAGGAAAAAAAGGTTAAAAAACAAACACTGAAATACAAATACATGGAATACTGAATCTTTCTAATAATGCACTTCAAATGTTATTTAAAATCGCAGCAACTTTCTCAAATAGTTATATTTTCTCTCAAAACCAATTACGAGAAAGAACAAATACAGGAATGCAAATTCAGAAAAGAAGTTCATCCACCCCAATGAGGAAAAAAGGTTATAAAAAAAGGGGAGGGGGATGGGGTTTAAAATACACAATGGGAAGCCCATCAAAACCCTAGCCAGCTATAAAACCCAAAAAAACTAGACATTTAATCAAGCCCATCCGCATCCACCATAACATTGAAATAAAAATCGAAAAGGGAATTAAAAATTGAGCACCAAGCAAAATAAGATTAAGAATAAGAGGCACAGACTTGGCGACTTGCTCCTTGTGGACCTGGAGGACGTGGATGGCCATACCACCGGCAGTTGATAGCTTCTTATGGCAAACGTGACATTTAAAGTGCTTTGCCTTCTGGTGCTGCACCAATATCTTCTCATCTTCGAACTCCCTGTCACAATAATAGCACCACACCTTATCCATCGCCCCTCTTTTCTTCTTCTTCCCCATTCTTCTTGATTCGGTTCGGCTTTGATTACTCTCAAACCAAAAACGATAATTGATTAACGGTACTGCGTTACCTACGATCTGATGATGCAATAGTGATTCATTAAAAGATTTAGGGTTTGGAATTTATTTACTCAAAACAATCTCTCGTTAATCGAATTTCTTGGGAAGGGCATTCTTAAGGACGGAGAGGGTTAGGGTTTCTGGGGTCCGATTTGCTCCGAGTCTATTCACCACGTTTTTTATTTGAATAGCCTACTTGTAGATAATGAGTTTGGTAATAGTTTATATACAGATAAGACGTGACAGAGAGTGAGAAATTTGTTTAGGTTGAAGAAATTTTACTTTAATTATATCTCATTACTGACGTAAACGATCATGCATAGGTAACACAGCATGTTACACATTAGAAAATAAGAATTGGAATAGATGTCCTCGATTTATGAGTAATATGGCATTTGAATCTTCAATCTCGATTTTTTGATGTTTAAGCATTCAAAGTATTAGAGTTTTTAGCACTTAGATCCCCACAATAGTTTCATTTGGATTGACTATTAACCAACTAATTTTCGGTTGAAAAAACAATTGTAATATTACTTCGACCCCATTACTTTCTACCATTGTCGTCGCTATTCCTTCCTTCCATGTAGGGCAAGGAAGAGCGATTAGGGTAGAATGGGGAGTCATATTGGATGGTTTTGTTAGGAAATTGTTTGTAAAAATCATTTATGACAAAAACTACGAAGACAATATTTTGATAAGTTACAATCATTGATGTAAAAGGTTTAGCAACAATACCATTTTACCCAAGATTAATTTGATTCTTATTTATTGGATCGATACAACTTCAAATCCTTGTACTTGTATCTTCATGCTTCAAACCCCTCCAGTCTTCTTCGATATTCTACACATTATTGACGACAAGGGTGAATATGACCAAGAAATGAAAAACTAATTCAAGATTTGAATTTAACAGAGATGGGAATCACACAAGAGAAACAAGAAATAAATTATTCTCTCTCAATATGCATATGGGATACCTTAATCAATGTTAGATGAGTGGAGCAAGTATGGGATATCCGATTGATGTTAGATTTGTAGAGCCTAATATATTGTACACTTTTTTCATGTAACGTGATTTCACCTTTAGGTAAGGTCTGGAAAGAGGTGGGGACGGTAAGCCCCTAGTGTTGGATTTCAAGGGCAAGAACATCCAACCTATATTTTAAGAATATTTTGGAAATTTTGCAACTGCATTAGGTCCCTCTAATACTTTTCTCCAATATAAAGGATATCAAGGTGAACTTTCTTTTTGTGTATCACAGTACAGAGAAAATAAAGACATGCATGCGTTCAAAATACATTATAATTCTCTTATTTGATATAGTGCAATTTTGTAGAGGCACCTAATGTAATAGTCATTTCATTGAGGACAAAGCACTTTAAAGTATTATTGTTGCTTTTATTTTCTTTATTTCACATTATTAATTGCTCTCACTAATACGGATTATATATTTTTTTAACGCATAAGATTGAAAAATTCATTTCTTCCAACTAGATCATAATTAACTTATTGAAGGAGGTCCTCACCAATAAGAAGTGAACTGATTTGATCAATCTATCAACTTCAACTTAAATAAACATCATGCCATTTAATTTTCCTTGGAAAGACTCTTATTGAAATAACGTAAAATGTGTTCCAAATTCTTATATGGGATTCACAGTAGTAAAGTCCCCAAGCACATGTGACTACTTGTCATGCTACTACATATGTATACAATCTCACCTTTGTTTGAAAGCATCATTGAAAATGACAAATCCTGATTTATTCAAAATAGTCAATAGTGGGGCCAAAACCATTGTAGTTCCAAGAAACTTTATTGCACCTATCATTCCAACGAAACTTCAAATTCTTCGTTGTCAATTAAGTCATTGAAAACACGATCCTTAAATCCTTCAAAAGAACATACTCCTTCTATCCCATTTATAAGACTTATTTTGTTAATGTTCACTTTCAATTACACAAGTTCATTTGATTCTAATAATATAATACACCATAATGATTTGCTTTTGAAAATAATAAAAATGACCAAAAGTTTTACAAAAATAATAAATTTAAAAATTACAAAACATTGGGAAGGTAAAGTAGTGGGAATTCATGACTTCACTCAACGTCATCTAATCAATTTCTCAACAAGCAATTAACAAAATACACATTACGCTTATGTTTGGGTCACATTTTTTTTCTGAATAGGTAGAAAAAATATGAACATTGGAATAGTGATAGCTGACATGCCAGTACACTCTTCACTGTTCAAACAGTAACACATCAATGAAATTGGCCGATTTTACCCCTTTTGTTCATTTGGAATGCAAACAAAACTCTACCTACCTAAAGCAATTATCTCTCACCTACCTACACATCAAAAACTTTCTATATCCATTCAAAGACGATTCCAGGTATCCATCTACTGTATTCCGGCCACTGCATCAAACTTCAAGCAGCACCTTGACGTTCATGGGTCTTCAACTGGCGAACACTCGTTGCAAGATGTTGTCCGTCGCTGTTTACACGAAAAAGAAAGATCAACTGTAGCCTTTTTGGCACAGAGAAGCAGAAGTCCCAGCAATGAATTAACCTACTCCCCCATCCTAAAATTGGTTAAATCTACTTCGAAAAGCTTCACTAGCACCTCGTGGTAAGTTGATCTTCAACTGGCATGGGTTTAGTTGCAAATTGTACACCCCTGTTTCGACCCCCATTCCCCATTCAAAACTGCACGCTTTGGCATAGAGGCAAAAGAGACGGCTGAAATTATACGGCACCACCATCGTTCAATTGGTTGATTCCGGGTACAGTAGAGCCGTCACCGCCACTTCAGGCGAGTACAAAGCATGCATGGACTCATTCCCTTCTTAGGTAACGTTTTGTAATACCTCTTCTGCTCTCCAATTAGCTATGTGTTATGTTCATTTTCTAGCATTACCAAACCTTCTTCTTGAACGTGCAGATCGGTGAAATACGTAGTCCGGGTTTGTCAATGGTTGTCGACCAAGAAATATTCTAGATGGAGAGATGTAGAACGACGAACATTCATAGAAGCCTGTGAAATGGCCAATACCGAAGGACATCGGCACGGTAATTGTTCCACGAAACACGGGTGGAAACGTGTGATGACGTTGTTCAACGAAACAACAGGCCACAACTGGAGTAAACTCCAATTGCGCAACCACTGGGACGCAATGGGTCGGGAACACAAATGGCTAATCGAATTGTTGGGTTGTATCGGGGTCGAATTCAACCCGTCGGATGGTCGGATCCTAGTATACGATGAATGGTAGACACGAAAATTGTAACGATCATTTCAAGTAACATTAGCGTAGTTTATTACTTAGGAGCAGCTTTTTATTGTTTAAAATAACCTTTGTAATCCAATTTTTTGTATCCATAACATCATCTATTACACGTCCCAATCATATAGCACGACAATAGTCTAACATTTAATTAATTACATCGGCCACACTAATTCATTTTTTGTTGTCGATTACGTTACGATATTCGAGTCACAGTACCTATATCAATAGTGCTAAACCCAATTGTAGGAGGACAAGGAGTATAAAGACTTCAAGGACAAAGACGTGAGCGAAATCTATGTCAGCTATCGTCATCTTTTCGGCGATAGCTACGACGGTGACAAGTACGCAGTCACGCCGACGAAGTTATGTCGGATGGGTTTCAGTTTGTTTGAAGACAGTGCTATAGATGACCAAAGGGATACAATCCCTGTAGATGAGGAGAGCACTAGTTCCAGCTCTAAGGGCGTACAGCACAAAAGTGCTTCAGGTATCTAGCACACGTCGAATGCCAAAAGTGGGATAAGAGGAAGTCGACGTCAAGCAGGTAAAAAGGGAAGAATAAAAAGGTTTCAGCTCGGGATCTGTCCTACTCAGTTGATCGGGCAAACAGCACCGCAGAGAAAGTAGCGACGAGGATTAACAGCATCATGGTGCTGACAAAAAATGCAGGGATTGCATGTGTCGAAGAATTGCTCGCTTTAGGAAGACTCGAGCAACGCACACCTTTGTGCTTCTTTGTATGTACGCTTCTGGCACAGAAGAAATATCGAGACATGCTTGATGTTATGCAGGACGCCGAGAAGATGTTCGAGTGGATTGAGTGGCAGTTTTACGAACGTGATAAATCTCCCCACTAAATTTATACGTCAGTGAAAACTACAATACGTGTATTGTTTAAACATTGTTTTCTTTTTTTACTGCTTTCGGATATGTATAGTTGATTTGGTGACATTATCGTTCCTATTGTACATTATGTTTTCCCAAGCATGGGTTTAATTTTGTAAGTGATCATTTGAAACGACTAGTTTTCAAATTATTATTGTGTTTGGATAACAAATAGTGCACACATAAGTGACAACTGAAACGTACAGCAAATTTTTGAGAACAATGTCCCAAAAAGCAACAAAAAGTATCACATGTCAAAAAAGGACTAGCATCCTACTTCATTCAAACTGGCTTGTACAATTATTTGCATTTTACTCACAAGATAAACACGTGAAATGATTCTTGCTTATTATATAACTTCATTGTTTGGCCACAATAATGCTACATCTTCTGTTCGGTGTGTATAAATCTTTGTAATATTGCAAATTTCAGTGATCTTCATTTTCCTACAATGGATGATCTCAACTTCAACTGTGCACTTTTTTTGGGATCCGAAGACAAAGTCGATGATGATGAGTTTCGTAGTTAATTGACGAAAGACGTCACGACATGAGTTACTATTGTCAAATGGCAGTAAGGGATGGCAGGAACTACTATCTCAAACAACGTCGTCGTATCCGACGATTGCCATCTTCAAGAAATTGACACTTGTTCATGAAGGAAGCAATGGAAGATAACGGTAAGATGTGTTATCAAGAATTCCGAATCTATCCACAACTACTTCAAAATTTCGCACATATTTTTACGAGATGAATATGTCTTATGTAGTAGCCAACATGTCGACATCTACGAGCAGGTTGGAATGTTATTGTCCATATTAGCGCATGGAAAAGGATACCGCCGGGTGATAACTATTTTCAATCATTCGTTGCAAGCAGTGTGCCATTATTTTAAGGAGGTACTCACTGCCGTCATCGCCTTTTTGGCAAGTCTCGTACAACCAAGACCGGACTACAATGATGAGCCCCCACAGGTCAGACATCATGAAGCCATCATTTGTTTCAAGACTGCATTGGTGCTAATGATGGAACACATGAAAGATGTGCTTCCGCGTATTGAGCAGGTAAATTTTATTGGCAGCAAATGAGTGTCGACGCAAAAATGTGTTGGCCACATGCGATTTCAATTTGTGTTTCACGTTCGTGCTTGCTGGTACTACCGAGAATACCTACGACCTGCGAATACTAGCGCGTGCTATACACAATCCTGAAATTCATTTTCCATTACCAGGGCCGGGTAAATATTATTCGGTTGACTCTAGGTTTGCTCATCGACCGAGCTACATGGCCCCTTACAAAAGATCAGATATATTATATCATTTTCAGGAGTTCCGTGATGATAGATCCGATCGTCGTCGACGATTTCGTAATGCTTGGGGAGAGGTTTAATTACAGACACTCGTCCTCCAAAAACGTCATAGAACGAGCATTTGGGGTGTGGAAAAAAAAGATGGCAAATACTAGATTGTATACCTAGTTATTCGTTTCGAACCCAAGTTACTGTTGTTATCGCAATGATGGGCGTTCATAGTTTTCTACGTCAGTCTAGAGTTGTGGACGAGACATTTGATAGAGCAGAAGCAGATGATGGTACATTCGATGTTGACATACCTAACGCCGACGATGAAATCCATTTCGAAATAAACACACCTGAAATGCAGTGAAGTGATTGGGATCAACTTCGTGATTATATGGCACAGCAACATTGATCTTGAAATTATGTGCGAATGGTGAATTTATAGAATCATGTCTGGTGTTGTATGAACGTATTTAGATAATTCGTTGTTTCTGTTGAATTTATAAATTAAAGAAGTGAAAATGCACAATCAGTGAATAGTTGAATAAAAAGATTCTTACACATTTGGCCTTTAAAAAAATGCACGATAACAGAACGAAATATTCGAAGTTGGCATCACGTGGAACGCATTTAACAAAAAACGTAATGCATTGAAATGGATATTTACACCAACTGCACGGCTGAAAGGGCAAAACCGAAATAGTGGAAAAAATTGACATTGAAATGATGACACAATGCATGTAGCAATGTGCTTGATTGGACCCAAATAATGCATTTTTCTTTTGAAAATGGCAACCAAACGGAGGCTACATATGTTAGATCCGATATCTTAACTAATTATCTCACTTGAGTGAAATTAGTCCTAATTGGTTGGTTGAACCTACTATATCTCTATGCTGATTAAAACCCAACAAATTACATTAAATCTTCAAGAAAATATCGTAATGAATCACTTAAAATTAAAAGTATATCTCTATCTCCTACAAAAACATAGAGTAAAATGCACAATAATCTCTTAATCATTGCACAAATCACTCAATACAAACATTTATTGGCCAAATAAATGAATAACATGGATTCAATAGTAAATACACATGAAAATAAGCACTTAAATATTAAAAGGAAAGTATTGAAATTATCAAAACTAAGTTAAGCTACATCAATCACCCCAAGATCAAGAACTTGGATCATTTTATACATACGTTAGATTCTTGAGGTTTCAATAATTTGATCTGGATTTCCAGCAAAAAAATTCCAATATCTTTGATTTCTTCTCCTTGTAACTTAGATCTTGCCTCCCTTTTTCTCCCAAAATGTCTATGAAAATAAGATGAAAAATGAATGAAAAGCAAATCAGGCAAAATGCCCAATTTTGCCTTTTAATGTGTATAGAAATTGCATAATGAAGCCCCAAATTTTTGACAAAAAATGAAATCAGTCCCAGCACAGAATTGGCACACCCGTGCAGGTTAAGAATTTGGGCCACTGTCCATTTGTACACCGGCCCGCACATGTGTGGGCTTCTATTTTTCTCTTTTATGCAATTAAGTCTTAAAGCAAATTGCACATCAAAGTCCTTTAACTTTGATTTTCTTCATTTTGGTTTTTGAATTTTGTGTTTTCTTTCAATTTTATATTTAATAAATTGCATCAAAGGTCTTTCAACTTTTGACACTTGTGCACTTTAGTCTCCAAACTCACGTTTTTGTACGCTTTTGGTCAGTTTTTTCCTTTTCCTTATTCTGTTTCAATTGAGGAATTTTTTTATCTACAAAAGTCATAATTATATAATTGTGATTAGAAATTCGCTCCGATAATTGATATTTAGCTTATTTAGATGTCCAATAAGTATGTAAAAACACACTTATCAAATACCTTCAAACTTAAGTTCTTGTTCGTCCTAGACAAAATTATCTACAATCACAATCAAACAATATGTAACAAAGATTAATAGTATTAGATAGCTTGCCAAAATATTTATGATTATAAAATTATATAATCAATTCACAAATATGCCCCCAAATATTGCTACCAAAAATAATTAGAGCTTATCCCATAGTGTGTGTGTTTCAATCATTTACTTAGATTAAAAAAAAAGAGTTGTAAAGAAGGAAAAAAATTTCAAATGGTGCCCACATGACCTTCGTGGCCCTTTCTTTCCTTTCCTACTCGTGAGATTCACATCTCCAAAGTAGATACTTATTTTCTTTCTCTAAGTGTAAATCTAAAGGTTGCTCTCCAATTACTCTTTTCTTTTCTCGCTTTAATTTGATTGAATATAGCCGGTAATGTCAACAATCTAGACATATGATGATTTTTCCCAAAGTTGAGTGTTTCGATATTTTAGATTACGCTAACTAATTCAAACCACTAGTTATCTAAACTCCCACATTAATTACAAATGCACAACTTTTTAGATAATTTTTCCATTATAACTCATGATTGACCTTACTCTCTTGAGCTTTCTTCTTGACTCATGTAACGAGTTGTAGGTCGATAATTCTCTTTTCTTTTTTTTAAATCAAAGGGTATCGGGTTTCAAGAAATTCCTATGGCCTTAATAACTTGAGTAAAAAAGGGTATGGAGTCGGGCAAGATTTCAACAAGTGCAATGTCCTTTTTAGCAAACAATTGAGGCTTAGATCCTTATTTTATAATCATCGCCTAATGTATACTTGTTATTAAGGCACTCCACACACATATATTCAACATGCACAGAATTATCACATTTTCAAATAATTTTCTTTACAGACTCAACTACCTCCAAACTTATCTCACAATGAGATTAAGTGATTGAGCGTGTAAATTGATAAAAAAAATTCTTCACGCAACTGATAACATAGTTCTACCAATTCAAAACTCTCACTCAATCAATAATTTTCACATCTAGACAACAATTAATCATGACTATTGTGCTCAGAGTAATTTAAGACCTCACATTTTTTGAAAATTTAGGCACAAATAACATATTTAATCACAACTCATGAATCAATAACAAGTTAAATATTAAAACGTCTTTAGCCAGTAAGGCTATCTATCATGTCACACACAATCAACTCAAAATAAACCACTCCTAAACTTTAATAACACATTGTCCTCAATCTGTAAAAGAACAAAATAAAAGAGAAGATGGGGTTAACGAGACTTTCCCAATTGTATGTTTGTTGAAAGATGCTTGTTATGGGCTTGGACTTGTGACCTTTTACATAAAACTTGTTGAGAGCCTTAGGTGGCTAGGACTTCAAAAATGACCTACACAATAATATAGTTATCAAATAAATGCATAAAAGTAAATGAATAAAAGTAAGAAAATTGGGTTGCCTCTCAATAGGCGTTTTTTATAGGCTTTAGCTTGACTTTGGAGCATTTTGAATCATGGATATCTAAATAAAGCTTTAGATGCCTTGTATAGTTTTCTTCTTTTGACTTTGATATACTTTTCATTTATTCTCCAAAACTTTTCATTGCCCCTTTCAATATAATATGACTTGCCTCTTCCATTCAAATCCAACCGTGTAGACTTCCACCTCCTCATCGAGGTTAATTACAAAATAAATTTTCGAGCAATCAATGATTCTGGAAGAATGAATGTTACTTTCATCCTTGTTGATTGCCACATGTTTGTTTAGTTCCTTTGTAATTAGTTTGTCATTCTCTTTGAGTTATTCGTCAATAATTGATATCTCTTCGAATTGAATGACTGGTTCACAATCGGAATCCATGGGCAATGTAAAGTATTTTCTATAAACATCTTCCGTAAACATGTCGCCTTCATCAAACTTGATAAGTTCATGATAATACTTTGCAAGTACCTACTTGTTCAATACGAGTTGATCATCTCCCACAAGAATGATGTCATCGCTCTAATCGCCAGGTACATAATCTCTTGCAATAATGTAATTCTCATCATAATTATCAAGTGTTTGTTTTCTATACCTTAAGTATTGTCTAAACCAAAAAGGTTTCGACATTGATGTATCGGTACACGAATATAAGCATTGCTAATACAATGCATCACGTAACAAATTTCATAATTAGGATATCTTCCAAGCTTAATTTGATTGTCCATGCAATTGAACAATACATGAAAAGAATACCAAACACAAGAGAGATAAAAACATGTGGTGTGTTGTGAAAAGATACAAAAATAAAAAATAAAAAAGACAAATGATAATAAAAAATAAAAAATTGTAAAAACTAAAATTAACTAAAGTGATGATCAAAGTAAAAATATTCTCCAACAATGACACCAAAAATTTGTTCGTTAAATAGTTTAAATTGCAAGTGCACGGGTCGCGTTCAAGTAATAAAGTAGATTGTAAGTCTAAGTCGATCACTCGATGAATGTTTACTTTTATTTATACAATAGTTAATTTAATTCTAACAATATAATACACAATAAGATTTAATTTTTGAAAATAATAAAAATAATTAAATTTTTTTTACAAAAATGACAAATCTAAAAATTACGGAATTCTTGGAGTGTAAAGTAGTTGGGATTCATGATTTCATTTAACCGTCGTCTAATCAATTTCTCAACAAGTAATTTAACAAAATACTTATTAAATTTGCTAGACCAGATTTCCATATTTTAACTAATTACCTCTCGAGCGAAATTAGTCCTAATCGGTTGGTTTAATCTACTATATCTCTATGTTGATTAAAAACTTATTAAATCTTTGTGGAAATAGCTCAATGGATCCCCTAGGTTATGAGTATATCTTAATCTCCTACAAAAACTTAGGGCATTTAATATATGGTCTAAAATGCACAATAATCTCTCAATCATTACATAAATCACTCGACACGAATATTTATTGGCCAAATAAATGAATATCATGAATTCAATAAGTTAAGTTCAAATTATAATTGGCTATTTGTAAATCTATAATAGGCAATTCTTTAGTCAAAATCATGTCATGATTCAATTGTATTAGGAGCTTATCAAATTGTGATCAAAGTCAAAAGAAGAGGTATTGAGTCCTAATTATAGCAAAAGAGTTGATTTTGGTAGTAAAGATTTTGAAGGAATCCAAGATGTCTAAGAAGATCATATATGATCATTGGAATGCAATTAGAAGTTTAAAGAGTGTCAAAGAGCCGCAAAAATTATGCTCTAAATTCTCAGTCGTAACTTGCAACACATTTTTCATATAGAAAACATTTGAATTTGGATAAGACTAATTCTAGAAGAATTAAATCCATTTTAGTTATATTTCCAATGAATTTTGAATCACCTCAATTGAACATTGGGAGAAAATGTTACGATAAAAATATTGACAACTGCAACTCGCTTGTCGCTTGCTAGGAACTCGAGCAACGGGTCGAAGTTCAAACATCTATTTTGCTTCAAACACTTGGTTTTTCAATCCCTTTTCATCCCAAACACTTTCTCCAATATATATGTTAGCCCTATGAACATTCTAAAAGTGTGTTGAATTAGATTTATTCCATAGAATCTTCCAAAACATATTACTTAATTCATAAATTCTTCCAAAACATATTTTGTTGATTAAGTTATATTGTTTCATATAAAACCACAAGATCAAAAAATACAAGATCTTTTGATTAAACATCAAACTATTTAATCCACTAGAGATAAATAGATACCAGAGATTGTGAGCTATTGTAGAATTACAAATTCAGGAAGACTAATGTAAGGTATCAGAAATCAGGATATGGTGTTGAAAGCACGCAATCAATGAGGGCTAAGGTATAAACCGGGAGTCAGAATTTGTTTTGAAGGAGCAAACCTCCAGTAGGATCAATGGAGATTGCAGGAATTGAGTTCAGATGGACTATGCCGTAAGTTTGCTTCAATTTATAGTGGATTACTGACTGGCAAAGTGTCCGAAATTTTTATTCAATTGAGTTTTCTCCATGATCAATTGGTGTTCTTTATTACTTTCATACTACAAATGGCTGTAAGTAATTGAACTTGATTGACTACTCATCTAGAAACAATTAAAAATAGATTTATAGCTTTTAATTGTGTAATTTTGCACGTTGGGTCTAAACATTTAGCTAATTTAAAATTTTCAAGTTATATCAAATACTTATTTACCATCATTGACCCTAATTGTCTAGATGAGTCAATCATTGTATGTTCCTCCTTATTTTGATGACAATAATTTTTCCTATTGGAAGATTAGAATGAAATATTTCATTAATTCTATGGATGAACGGGTTTGGGTAAGAGTTCAGAATGGTTGGACCGCCACATCTACCACAATTGTAGGTGTAGTTACCCCCACTGATATTTTCGATTGGTCTAAGAAAGATTTAGAAAACTGTAATTGGAATAGTGAAGGGCTTCATGCTCTATTTATGGCTGTATCACCTAAAGAGTTTAGGCAAATGTCGATGTATAAGACTGGGAAAGAAGTTTGAGATATTCTTGAGACCACATATGAGTGAACCAAAGCCGTTAAGAACTCTAAATTATAGATGTTGACTACTAGATTTAAGATGGTAGATGATGAGTCTTTTGATAATTTCTATACTAAACTGAATGATATAGTCAACTTTAACTTCAATTTAGGTGAGCGAATTTCAGAGGATTGTGAGAAAAGTGATAATATCCCTACCTGAGAAATTTAGATTGAAGTTGACTGCTATTGAAGAGAGTATGAACCTAGATGCAACTAAAATTGAAGAACTCGTAGATCTCTTCAAACATAAGAATTTAGTTTACCTCAATTTAAAAAAGAAAAGTCCATAACCCTCAATACAATTAGGGAAGCTGAGGATGACACCTCTAATGATGAAAAACTTAAGGATGTAGGCCTTACCTACCTTGATAGGAAATTTAAGAATTTTCTTAAGAATAAGAACATACCCTCTGAGACATAAGGGTTAATCTAGTATACTTAAGAAAGATACACGTAAGAAGAGTAATATTAGAGATTCTTTAAAGAGGTCAGCAATATGTCATGAGTGCCAGTGATTTGGTCATGTGAAATCTGAGTATCCTAACCTGAAGAGAGCCCTAGGCAAAGCTATGAATACTACTTTCACTTATGATGAGTCCAGTTCAGATAACCAAAGTAAGAAGTCTTCTCATAATAAGACTAGGAAATATATGGCATTCACATCTGTAGTTAAGAATAAGTTACTTGAAGATAGAGAGAAATATGATTCCTAAAGGAGGAGTTAGAAGATGAGTGTGACATATATGAGGTCTTTGATGAACTATTTAAGGATTCCCTTAAGTCGAAAAAGGTCAACAGTACGCTTTTAAGAAGTTACATAAGATGGAGCTTAGAGGGAGACTCATATCTGACCTTTAGAAATCCACTGAAAACCTTAGTAAGTTAAGATTGGTCGATGAGAATTTAGAGACTAATGTTAAAACCCTAACAAGTGATCTTGAAAATCCAATGCTCAAATTCATCCATTCTTGAGTGGATCTCAGAAAGGTAACAATCTTTCAGGATTGAACAAACATGTAGGAAATAAGGAAGGTCTATGATATAAGCAAACTGATCATAATACTAGTAGTTCTTCCAAGACCACATTTGTTCCTACCACTAACCAGCCTAGGTATGATGCAAATTCTGAACCCAAGAACAAGGATAATCTTAGGGCAGAGGCCTAGTAGACATCATAGGACCAAGCAGCCCAGAAGTCAATATCAACAACCACGTAGATTTAGACTTAAGTTTATCCCTACTTGTCTCAATTGTGGTAAGTTTGGACACATAAGACCAAGATGTCACAAACTTTTGAAAAAAAATAAAAGCTAGAATATATCTAGTCGGGTTGACTTTCTTATTAATCAGGTTAGTCACTTGACCGAGCTGATGATATAATTGACTATAATTAATTCTGCTTCTAGAAATGTCTAGGTGAAGAAGAGTGATCTAAGAGAATATGAATTTGATCACAGTGCTCTAGAAGGTAAAAACAATGGTGTACTTCAATGAGTATGTACTTTGATGCGTGCATTTGTATTCTTCATGATTTTTATATATATTCATGCATGCAAGTATTTTCATTATATAATAGGAGTTTCTTCTTGTTTTATTCTTTATTATAAAAAATGATGAAAATGAAAAATAAAAAAAGGGGAAAAAGGTTTTCTTTTTTGAACATGTTATTTTGCTATGAAGTATTAGTTAGGTTCATAATTGATAATTTAAATTTTCATTAATTTGTTTAGAACTTATTTAGAGTACTTGATACAGGTATAACATGTATCTTATGGAATGCACACATTAGATTCTTGTGAGTGGATTTTGACTGCATGTTTAAAATTTGGGATGATGGTCATTTGTGTGGTAATTTGACTTTAAATATGAAATGATCTTTAAACTACTTGATCTAAACTCTTGTGTATATGATGTGTGTGAGTGTGTATATATATGCGCGCTCACATATAGGAGAGAGAGAGAAAAAAAATTATATAATTAATTATGAGCTCTTTCATTTATAAAAGTCCTATTAACACTGGTTTAACTTCGTACTTTGAAGAATATATTTATTCACCAATGTTTCTTTGCATGTCTTTTTTTATTGATTTAAAATTTTGAGATTTGCTTATATGAATTTAATGGCATTTTCACTCATTAATGACATATCATTTGCTCCATCTAGGTTTAAAATAAGTTATGTGAGAAAATTTTACTTGTTTATGAACTATGCATGTATGAGTAAGCAAATAACAATTCACGATGATAAAGTTGAAAATCTATGAAATATTAAAAAAATAGTTGGTCTCAAAATTGGAAATTTTTTGTTCTCCTATCACATATTTTTGCATAATTTTTATATCATTATACATACATGTGCATATTTTTTTTACACATTCATCTCTGTGTTAGACGTGATTATTACTCGCCTTTCCTTTGCTATTCGTGACAAACGGAAGAAATGTGTATTTGTTTCAATGAGTTGATTATATGAGTTAAGTGAAGAATTTTAAATTTTTAATTGATAGATGAATTAGGGGGAGTCATTTGATATATTTGATAAAATTTTATTATTGATATAGTTTTGTGTTTTGTCTATATTAAAATATAATTTTATGGTTTATTCTAAGTTTATAATTCAAATGATATTGCATACATCGGTGTTACACATGTTTTATTATGTGTTTTCTTTAACTTAGTTATATGATTTTGATTTTGTAAGTTTTCTTTTACTTTTCACGTGGTATCGTGGTTTCCATGTGTTTCAAGAAATAAGTTGACCAAATATTGAAGAAAATGTTGGAAAGTTCATTTTTGGATAGTTTTGGACTTATTGATTTTGAAATAAATATGATTTTATCACGAAATGCTAAATGGAAATATTGTTAAGTCCAAATTATAATTAGCAATTTCTAAATTTGTAATGACAATTTTTTAGTTAAAATCATGTTCTAGTTGAATTGTATTAGAAGTTTATCATATTGTAATCAAAGTAAAAATAGGAGTTATTGAGTCTTAATTATAGCAAAAGAGTTGAAATTTGTACCATATATCTTGAAGGAGTCCAAGATATCCAAGAAGATCACATATGATTAGGGATGTTAATGACTTGAATTTTGATCCGAATTCGATCTAAATCCAATGAAATTAATGGCATATGAATTTAGGATCTCAGTCCGATAATACGATCAAGATCTAAATCCGATAATCCGTTAATTAAATGGATATAGATCATTCTGATTCGATTTGTTATAAATAGTTGAGTCTGTAAAATATTTTTATGGTATGTTATTTGTCATTAAAATAAATAAATGATTAATTTAATAAATTATAAATAACTATTCATATAATATTACAATACACTATGATCAAACCAAATTTACAATGCACTATAGCCAAATCAAATGTACAATATACTACAACCAAACCGAATAAATTATTATTCTACAACGAAAGTTTATAACAAAATGTTTGGAAATGTCCTCTATAAAAAAGTGAGTCAATAAATAGGTAAGCAATTTTTATTTATTTATTTATTTATTTTTTTTGTCTTTCAATTCAATTGGTTAAAAGTTAAAAAAGTTGAAAATTTATAATTATTTAAAAATTGAAAAAAATGAAAAAAAATAAAAAAAATAAGTTAAGTTCAACATTGATTTTATTTTCCTTAATTTCTTTAATTTCAGATCGAATTATCGAATCAGATATCCAATAAAATAGTAAATCAAATATGGATTTAACAATCAAATATCTGTTAGATTATTGGATTGTATTGAAAAAAATCGGATAATTATTCTTATCGGATAGAATCAGATATGCTCCAAATTCTCAATTGCAACTTACAATGCATTTTTCACATATAAAACTTTCAAATTTAGACAAGACTATTCTAGAATAATTGTAGCATTTTGAGTTATATTTCAAATGCATTTTAAATCACCGTAATCGGATATCGGAAGAGAATGTTATGATGAAAATTATAACGATTGCTCAGCTGCCGCTCGCCTGTCGTTGGCTTTGCGCTCGAGCAACAGGTCGATGTTCAGAAATTTATCCTCTTTCAAACACTCGATTTTTCAATCCCTTTTCATCCCAAACACTTTTCCCTATACATATGTTACCCCTATGAACGTTCCAAAAGTGTGTTGAATCAGATTTATTCCATACAAATCAATTTTTTGATAATCCAAAGCATTTATTGATTTTAAGATTTAACCACCATTTATTACTTGATCCATAAATTCTTCCAAAACTTATTTTGTTGATCAAACCATATTATTTGATATAAAATCACAAGATCTTTTGGTCAATCACCAAACCATTTAATCCACCGGAAATAATTGATACTAGGGACTGGGAGCTATTGCAGAAACACAAATTCAGGAGGATTAAGGTGAGGTACTAGGAGTCAGATTTGGAATCAGGAGTACGCAGTCCAGGAGTGTTAAGATATAAACCAGGAGTCAGGATTTGTTTTTAAGGAGCACACCTCCAATAGGATAAAAGGAGACTCTAAAAATTGAGGTTAGAAGTTCTACAGGGTAGACGGGTCTAGACCGTAGTTTAAGTTTGCTTTGATTTATAGATTATTAACTGACAAAGTGTCTCGAATTTTTATCTAGTTAAGGTTTCTCCGTGACCAATTGGTGTTCTTTATTGTTTTCATATTACAAATTGCGGTAATTCAACATAGGTAATTGAACTTGATTGACGAATCATTTAGAAACAATTAAAAAGTGACTTGTTTTGTTTTTAATTGTGTAATTCTACACGATGAATCTAAATATTCATGTAATTTAAAATTTTCACAATAGTAAATATACGTGAAAATAAACATTTAAATATTAAAAGGAAAGTATTGAAATTAACAAAATTAGATTAAGCTACATCAACCATCCCAACATCAAGAACTTAGCTCATTTTATACATATAATAAAAATGAGAAGATTTGTTATAATACATTACAAATAAGATAAAATAATGGATGTAATACAAGATTAAAGATAAAACCTTTTACTGGTTGGATTCTTGAATGTTGCATTGATTTGATCTTAATTTTTCCAAAAAAATTCTCCAATTTCTTTGATTTCTTCTCGTTCTTGTGCCCTAGATCTTGGCCCCCCGCCCCCCCTCCCAAAATGTGTATGAAAATAAGTTGAAAAATGAAAGAAAAGCTGATCAGGCAAAAGGCCCAATTTTGCCTTCTAAATACTAAAAAACTGTGTCCAAAAATTGCCTACAGATTTTCGACAAAAAATGAAATCGATTATAGCACAAAACAGGCGTACCCATGCCAATTATACATTTGGACCACTTCCCATTTGGACACTTGCCCTCGCGCACGTGCGGGCTTCCACTTTTCTCTCTTATGCAATTCAGTCCTCAAGAAAATTACACATCAGGTCTCCCAACTTTGATTTTCTTCATTTTGGTTCTTTAATTTTTTGTTTTCTTTCAATTCTACCCTTGATAAATTTCATTTAATGTCCTTCACTTTTAGCACTTGCGCACTTTGGTCCCCAATTCACATTTGTGTATGCTTTTGGTCCTTTTCTTCTTCCTTTGCCTTATTCTCTTTCAATTGGGGATTTGTGACCTACAAAAGCCATAATTACATAATTGTGAGTAAAATTTTTCTCCTTTATTCGAAATTAAACTTATTTAGGCATCCAATAAATATGTAAAAATACACTTATCACTATGCCTTAAACTAATACACATTCCTTTAATACTCACCTCTTTTCAACCAAAAATTTGCACTTTTGAATTGGGTGTACAACTACTTTTTTTTATAGGATCTTCAATAACATCTTAAAGTGTTCCATAACTTTTCTCTTCTCTTTTGGAATCAACCAAGATGTCATCAATAAAACTTATCAAACAAATTATAAATTACTTGGTTTATGAGGTCCATGAAAACTGCTACGACAAATGTTAACCCAAATGGCATATTCAGAATTCATAATGTCTATAGAATGCTTTCTTCATGACATAATTTGCTTTTGACTTGAATCGATAATACTTTGATCCTAAAAAAATATTTGAATTATCACCTTATATGCGATCAAATAGATCACCAATCCTAAAGAGAAGGGACACGTGATTTACAATTTTACTCTTTATAATTAATGCATATCATTATCAATCCATCTTTTTTTTTTCTTATAAACAACATTGATACATCCCAAAGTGACACATTGGGTTTTATTAAATCCTTATATTGAAATTCTTGAAATCAAATGTTCAATTTTGGTAAGTCGATCGACATCACTCAGACTTAATTTATTGAACTTCTATTTCATCTTTTTCATATTTTCCTAAAGTATAGGGTAAAATGAATCAATAGAGATAATTTATGAGAACTTTAGATAAAATGCATAAACTGTAAGGATTTCAATCAAACATATAGGCTTGTATGTGAAATATTGTGTATTAAATTAAATGCCATCAATTTTGGTTAAACCCGTTTAAAGTAATCTAATAAGGTTTCGATATTTCGGGTTTTAAAGCATCCAATTAAAGTGTGGGCCTTTATGTGTAAAGACCAGGCATGATCCTAATTTCATGATAAGATGAATTAGGTTAATGAGCCGTTAGTATATTATACGATTATGGTCCTCGGATAATACGTGAATTGTTCATTCTTTTTTGACCCCAATCATCAGAAATAAATAAAGAACTACGTGTCATTGCATTAATCATGTCTGACTCAGGTACGCTTCCGCTTCAGTTCACAAATTCTTGATGGTCCAACATGACCGATCAATATGACCGTATTTCCAGCATAAACTTCAATAGATAACTTCAAAAATGCATAAACTTCCATGCATAACTTTAATAAAATGCATGGCCTTCAATGTATAACTTTGAATGAAAATGCATAATCTGTAATGCATAATCTCTTAAAAACAAGTCAAGCATCAAGCTTTAAATATAACTTTAACTTCTGTACCTTAGATCATTGGTGAAGAGTTGGCCGTTGCCTTGCTCGAAGAGGGTAGATCGTTAATTTAGTCTACACAAGGTTTAACCTTTACTCTGATATCATTTTGTAATGCCTTACTTGTTAATGGTTAAGGCTTCATAGGGTTGTCAACAATTTCCTCAATTTTAAAAGTTGATGAAGAAAACTCATCAGCTTAGCTAAACTTAAAAAAATGTTATAGTAATTTCTTTTTAACCTTGATAAGTGTATTTATCTGGGCTTCTAAACTTGATTAGTATTGTTAGTCAAGCAGATACCTAACTCATTTAGGTTAAATATGTTAGTTATAGATAAAACCTCAACATGGATGCATGTGGTGCAAAAAAAAAAAGGCAATTTGAAGTTTAATTGGAGTCGATTTGAAAAAAATTGATGAACAATGAGATTGCATGTGATCAATATGAAGCATTAGTAGAGCAACATGAAGAGGTTCACAAGTTTCGGGAGTTAAATCCAACATTTAAAAAACTCTAATATCAACTGTGAACTTTTAAAATTTTCATTGGGTCAATTGTGGATGATGCTGACC
Organism: Fraxinus cuspidata; assembly: GCA_903798385.1. Lineage (NCBI taxonomy): Eukaryota > Viridiplantae > Streptophyta > Magnoliopsida > Lamiales > Oleaceae > Fraxinus > Fraxinus cuspidata. The sequence goes on along the minus strand of CAIGRP010094902.1, from coordinate 23,578 downwards.
AAATTATAAAGATATAAATGTAAAGGACCCATAGTGCAAATAATAAGGGACTCGAGCTGGACAAAAGAGAAGATTCAGGGACTAACAATAAAGATGGGCAAAGATTGAGGCATCCATTTGCAAGCTTTGATGGTTGCGATTGAAAAGCCTATTGAATGGATTCTAGAAGGATTAATCTCGTCTGTGCCATAACGAGCCATTTGTCTGTGTGACCACACACATCATTCGAGCAAGGATTATATTTTCTTTATTTGATTCAACCTCTTCATGGAAAGGGTTTCGAGCACAAGTTTTGATCTAGTTTTTGTGGGGTTCTAAATTCATCTACATTCAAAGGGAGAAGGTTAGATAGAGGCTCTTGGGTAAAAAAAATTGATAATTTTTACAAAGACGAGAGCAAAAGAAGAAGCCTAGGAGAAGTAGCCACATTCTTTACAAGACTTGAAGAAGCTTTTGATACAAAACACAGACTCCATACCAAATATGTTGTTGCTTGGATTTGAAGAAAAAAAAGATATTCAAGGATATTAATCAAGAACAATTGAAAAGATTCAAGATTCAAGATTGATTTAAACTTCGTCTCAATCTTTAATTTTGGATGATGTTGTATCTGTTGGGAATTTACTTAATCATGAACAACAAGATTTAAACAAAATTTCAATTTTCACCAAGGATCTTCTTTGTACTTAGATAGAAACTGTGATAGGAATTACACCTTTTGTAGATTTTGCAAACTCATTTATTGATCTTGAAACACGAACAATCATGATCTGCAATCCATGGTTATCCAATTGTCCAACCTCTAATGGAAATCCACACATGGAACAAGAATGAAATGATTATATTTTCTCTTTTCTTGTGCTAACAAGATAATGAATTATGTTCTATTTTTTCTAAACGTTAATAACTTATTAATATAAGTTCAAGTGGCTTGACCTATCTCTTAAACTTAATCCGATCCAATATTTAATTAATTCAATTAATTAAATATGTTCGATAAATTAATTAATCCAATTAATTAATTCGAGTTTATTAACATGCAACTCAATTAATCAATTGTCCAACAATTGTTAATTGACTAATTGGTGAATCTTATTCTTCTAGTTCTCCTTTTGTATGTGACTCATTAAGTTTTCGATTACGATTCCTAACTACGTGAATTATTATTTTAATTTAATCAAAATCGATAGATAAAAAGACCTCGTCTAATTTATCACTAGTCCATATCTGTCATCCTAGATTGACATGTAGTAATGTGTCAGAGCAATACATGTAATAGAAAATGTTATATGGTATGAAAAAACCAATCTCGCTTGTTTACCGTGAAAATATAATCATTTCATTAATATGATCCAATCAACTACGAGATACGGATATGTGACCATCTCAACTATTGATCATATCTTTCATCTCATTATTAAGTCAATGTAAGTTGAAAATTCCTTTTTGATTTATAAGTACACATTGGTCAAGAATTTCGTTATCAACTTAATTGAATAAAGCGTAGATCATAATCTCTTACTATCTAAGTTGATCATTCACAACCTTCATATAATTCTTAACTTATTTGAACGATGCCATATTAGCGATACTTGGTAGAGCAACATCTATCATCACCAAAGTATGATTGTCCTTATATAAGACAATATGATGACATTAAGTCGAATGACCAATTCCACTAGCCAACGTTAGAGATTAACCACTGACACTTAAATAGTTGTCCATGTAGAATCTTCCCAACAAGTCTCCAATATTTTTGTTCTATAACAAAACGTCCACGTGTACATTTAAGTGTATACACATTTTAACTTATGAGATCAGCTACTTACTTCACAAGTAACAAATGCCACACATGATAGTCTATACGTAAGAACGATATCTGTATCTCGTTATTACTTACGATTACGCATTATTTAAGATTCGGTCATATGTAATTTGTATTTCACAATCACAAAATCTCATGATTAACAAATTACTAAAATTTGAATCTACGGATTTTATTATTTAATTTATTAAAATATTAATTCAATTAAAGAATAGATCCGTCTTAAATGAAATGCATAAGTTATATATTAAAAATGTTTTGTCCAGAATTCATTGAATTTAGGGCATAATACTTACAGTATCAATCCAAATTTACATTAATATGACATATATTTTGATGTTCTATTATTTATTTCCATGACATTTAAATTTTTATTTGGTTTAGAATGTTTGTTATGATTTTAATGTTTTCCAATTAATTGACAACCACTTGATTAGATGTGTGATTTGTGTTGTCATTTGGAAGAAGAAATACAAAATATAGCACATGATAATAATCACAAGAGAATTTTCTTAAATTTAACAAGATGAAAATAAAAATTGGATGCCAAAATGAGGAAAAGGGCGGTTGCCTTGACATTTGTATAGAAAAAGACGACATAAATAGACATTATGCGCATGTACATAAAATGTAACTTCCAACTTAATGTCAAAATTAAGAGTAATGTTTGTTGGGGTTCGAACTCGCTCAAGAGTTCTGGCCACCATAATTAGAAAAAGTAGACCTCCAAGTCAACCCTTCAAGTACGAATAAATCAGATTGCTACCATGCCTTTGTCATCCAGAAGACATAATTATTATTATTGTCACACGTGTTCCCTAGATGATGTCATCACCTCCTACATGAACATCCCCAAAGCAATACATGGCAATAATGATGGTGGCATCTTACCCCCAGGCAATCACGACCCTGTAATGATTGCCCATCACCCTGGCATCATCGTTACTTGTTTAAGTCGGCCTCAACACCCAATCAAAGCCTTGTGTTTAGGAAGGTGGTACGCATTTTAAGATCAATAGTAGATAAAACTTTGGATGGACAAGTTGCTTATTTCAGAGCTTATAAATAGGGGAATAAATGGTCCACCCAATTGACCAAAATAAATGAATTCAAAAAGAAATTTTTTACTAACACTTGAATCAATGTAATTATCTTCTTTTTATTACATTCAAGCAAATTACTTCTTTCAAATTATGAATTAAGCTGATCTAAATTGGTCACGTCATTTTTAAACATCGACAGTTGGCACTCGAAGTAGGATCTTGCAGAAAATAGCCCACATTTTCCATAAAAATTTCAAAAAATCCACTATATATTCTACCTAAGTACAATCATGAGTTGCAATTCAGCCTCCAAAAATCATTTCCAAATCAATCTCCATGAAACCAGTATCCCAAAAAATTTCCAAATAAGATATGAATCTGCTCACTACCATGAAGAAGGCCATAGAATGTTTAAGAAAGATGTACAAAGAATATAATAGAAACAGGCTACAACCGCTCTGATGGCCTAAACTGAGGTGGAATCCCCTCCACATGTAGAACAGATGACTAGAAAAATAAGGTACGTGTTTGATAGGCTAGGTATGCAACGTTCACAACCACCAAGAAGTGAACAACCAAGCCCCGTCCAAAATGAACCTATGAATTAGACAAGTAATGAGCTAGAGATAAGCTAACTAAAGAAGCACATAGCTGATTTAGAGGCCAGACACAAATGAACGATGGAAGAATACTTCACCAACCATCACTATCAAGGAAGATATACTTGCTGAACTCCTACCTAAAAATTGAAAATATCCCAACTCATTGGATATGAAGGAAAATGAAACCCCCTTAACCACCTTGACAAGTGCATCTCGTGGATGGAATTGTAGGATGCTAGAGACTCCATCATGTGCAAAGCTTACACTTTGACTTTAGGGGATAATGTTCAAATATGGTTCAAAAAATTGCACTAGAGGTCGGTAAAAAACTAGACAGACGTGGCTACAATGTTTTCAGCTCAATTTATGGGCTCAAAACTAGAACTATGCCTAAGGAACGTCTAGTAAGCATCAAGCAAGAATGAAGTGAATAGCTCAAAAGTTACCTTAACGTATTTAACAAGCAAACCATAGAGGAGAAAAAATCTCAAATGACAAAGGTCTTATGACAGCTCTATTCTGTCTGAGGCCTAGAAAAACAAATTGGTAGTTCATACATGAAAATGAACCTAAAACCTATCATGAGTTCCTAAACCAAGATAAAAATCATATAGGTATAGAAGATGTGACCTTAGATCAAGAAGAAAAAAAGATTGAGCTCAACTACAAAGCTCAGTCTAAAGATAAAAGGGTGGACAAAAGGCCTATGCCCAAATGAAAGAAAGAAATGAAGGAAGTGGAATGACCTCGCCCATACCTAGAATGGTTTCAATAGTACAATTCCTTGAATAAGTCCTTAGAGAGAGTCCTCATGCAAGTAAGGGACAATGAGGTCTTCCGTAGACCTCATCCTTTGAAGAATGACATGAAAAGGGGTACAATCAAAATAAGTACTGCTGGTATCACAATACGAAGAACATAACATAGATGAATGTGGAGATTTGAAAGAGCAAGTGGAGGCCCTAATCAAGAGAGGTTAACCGCGAGAATTTGTAGCTAAATCAGGGAAAGCAACTTAAATATCCCCTATTCAGCCATCTCAATTTAATGGGCAAGTGAACTCACAGCTAGCTATCCCGGTCCAGAAGCAAGGAATTTACAACCTAGGGTTGAAATTGGGATGCTAATGAGCAAAAACCAGTGCACAAAACGATTAAGAAGAGAGTATTGCAAACAAACTAGAGGTACACGTGTTTGACAGAATTATGAGGTAGGATGTCACAAGTCCGACCTCATGGTAAGATAGTGTTCTGAATGGTTTTGATTTTTAGAAGAAGATTCTCATGGAATACTACATAATCAAAGTGGCGTCTTCATAATCACCATGCCCATCCCTAGAATGAACATATACTGAACTCTTGTTGATAACGAGGGTTTCATCAATTTCTTATACTTCAAAACATTAGAATGAATGGGAATTCCATAGTAATATCTATAACCTTATCCCAAAAGACTACAAGGCCTTACGAGCAACCACATTGACGCGCGAGGTTAGATCGTTCTTATTGTTTAATTGGAAGACAAACCCTGCCAGAGGATGTCGCTGATTTTATAGTATTCGATGTACCATCTAACTATAATGCAATTTTGGAGAGACCTAAACTGTACGAATTGAATGCTGCCACTTTAATTTACCTCTATTATATAAAGTTTCCTATTGTAGGTGGAGTGGGCATTGTACGAGCTGAGGCTAGATTCGGCAATGTTGATCTACCTAAGCCAGGAATAAACATGTTCCAAGAAAGGTAGATTGATAGATCTGGAGAAGCTTGGTTGAAAACACCTATTTTTATCGAATTGACTAAAATAGGTATCACAAACAAACATTTTAAAAGATTTGAAGATAATCACTTGTCCTTTGATGAAAATGGACCCCTACATAAGTGTTTTAGTGCTTGCCTTACCTATCATCAGGGTAAGCTTTCCAAAAGCATTGGTTGACACGAGAAGCTCCCTCAATATCCTTTTATGTCAGTACCCTCAAATGGATGGAAATCCCATTGCATTTTTTTACAGAGATATTCAAACCCAATTTTGGAGTTAAAATGGAGCATTGAGGATGCCTAAGGGAAAAATCAAACTCATTGTAGAGGTTGGTGAAATTCTTCGAAAGGCTAAAGTCACCGTTGAGTTTACAGTATTGGACTCCACCTTACCATACGAAGACATCATGGGACAACCTCTATTACTTGAACATATTTGCTTGAAGCCATAAAGCTATGGAAGGGATCAACCCAAAAATTGCATATAATATGCTCAAAGTCAATCCTTCAACTCGACCCAAGTAGCAATGACGAAGATTGCTCAATGCCGAAAGATACGAGGTCTTACGCAAAGAAGTTGAAAAGTTACTCAGTAATGGATTCATTAAAGAGACAATTTATCCCAAATAGGTCATCAATCTAGTGCTTGTGAAGAAAAATAATGGGGACTGGAGGGAGTGCATAGACTTACTGACCTCAACAAAGATAACCTAAGGTAAGCTTCTCCCTAATAAGGATAGATCAAATTGGTTGATGCTACGACAAGACATAAGTTGCTCAGTTTCATGGATACTTATTCGGCTCATAATCAAAATTTGTAATACCCCAAACTTCACTTTACACACTTGGCCAATATGACTCATGTATTACTTGCTATTTACATTGCATTTGCATCAATAGTTTGAAATGGTTTTCTCTTATAATGGTGCATTGGGTAATTGAAGTTTAAGATCTCTATATGGTGTTAGTCTTCGACCTACATTGAGCTATGGTAGAAATTTAGGTTAATCTAAATGATGGATATTGATGTGATAAACGATTGTGATCTTGAAAGGGACATAAGCATTATCGGTAAAGTTACTTGCTTTTATTTCGGTTAATTGTGGTTGCCCTAAACCTCTAAATAAGTATTTAATATATTTGGGACATAAACATGAAATGACATGATCAAAATATGATAATATAAGGTTCATGTAACATTAAAAATATTTAGGCGCAAATTGTTGAAATCAGTTGAGAATCGAGCGTCAATCGAGTAAGGAATCGAATGAACGATTAATGAATTAACTCTATAAAAAAATTTAGGATACTATGGAAATTAAATCATGTTGTATACACACTAAGATAGGCCAAATACAATTGGTTTTCCACTGCAGTGATAGGTGTAAAATCAGATTTTCACTACAAAGGTCACATTATGCTTGGTGACTTGTCATTTTAACCTTCAATTCCTTTAACCTTAAGGCTTCTATGTCTCCTACCCACTTAGTACTTCATATAGGATAGATATATATCTTATAACCCAAACATATCCAAATAGGGAAAGATAAAAGTCAAATATTGCTGGAAGAAGCCACATCCTGCTTAACTCATGTTATGCTTGGCTGCCTACAATATTTTCTTAATTTCTAAGCAAGAGGTACGACCCCAACCCCTTTTAAGACTTTATATATACCTCATAATATGGTATTTATCCTTTCAAGTTTTCTCCAAGTGACCCCAAGTGAAAGAGAAATCAAAGGAAATAGAGAGAAGCAGAAACAAGAAGCTGAAAACTGAACTTCTAAGTAGGTAAGTTTAGCACACGGTTTTGAAGGTTATTTTCAATGTTTTTGAAGGTGTTACAATCTCTTGAGCCCATGAAATTGCTTGATATTTTGCTTGGGGTTAGTGTTTAGGATGTTATTACGGCAAAAAGAGAGAGAAATTGTTGGAGATATATTGAATAAAACATGCGAGGACAGGATTTGCATAGTTGTTCGATTCTGCCTATTCAACTTTTAATTTGGGATAATACATATGAGACAGTTTGTAACTATAGATATGAATGTCTTTATATGAAAGTTAGAAGGATAGAAAGGATTTCTAATAGCCTAGAATTTGATTGGTGGCATGCTAGTACAATGAAAATTGAAAACGGTCATAAGGAAATTGTTTGATTTGGTGTTCGGTAAACATGGACTGATTTTTCAGGTTGTAAACCTTCTACTTGTGGTAGTTTAATAGAATATATACCTTCACATATATGTTATATAAGTGTGTTAAAAGTTTGGGAATGAATGAATTTGATTGATGGTGTGAAAAGATGGATGAAACGGGACATGACAGCAACTAAAACCTGAAAATAGGTTCTGTCCATTTGCGTGTTTAATGTAGTTTCAACCTTTACATGTTCATTAATTATCTTTTAGGCCTGGAAAATAGATTTTAAGAAATTCTAGGTTGTTGACAACAAATGGATGATGTTGATATTCATAAATGGACTTGAGAAATAGTGAGATTTATGAGACTAGTTTGCAATACGATCGGTAACTTGAAATGATAATGTTATCTAAATTAGTGTGGCATGAATGGACGTAGTACAGGATTGTGTGTGTTAAGGTTATCAAATTGAGGATTGTGTTTAATATTAAATGGTAATACATGTGGTATTCTGACGTTATGTGAGAAAGGAAATTGATCTATATCCTGTGGTAGTGCTCACACAAGGACATAAACGTAAGTAAAAATTCATTTGCAACTACGATGCAGGAATAAATTATTTGCGATATAGTAATGTTGGTTTGTAAACCTTCTACTTATGGTAACTTAATAACATATTTACCTTCACATATATGTTATATAAGTATGTTAAAAGTTGGGAAGGAATGAATGTGATTAAGGGTGTGAAAAGATAGATGAAATGGGACATGACAACAACTAAAACCTGAAAATAGGTTCTGTCCATTTGTGTGTTTAATGTAGTTTCAACCTTTACATGTTTATTAATTATCTCTTAGGCTTGGAATATAGATTTTAAGGAATGCTAGGTTGTTGACAATAATTGGATGACGTTGACATTCATAATTGGACTTGAGAAATAGTGAGATTTATGGGACTAGTTTGCAATACGATTGGCAACTTGAAATGATAATGTTATCTAAATCAATGTGGCATGAATGGTTGTAGTACAAGATTGTGTGTGTTAAGGTTATCAAATTGTGGATTGTGTTTAATTTTAAATGATAATGAAGGTGGTTTTCTGACTTTAAGTGAGAAATGAAATCGATCTATATTCCGTAGTAGCGTTCACACAAGAACATAAAGGTAAGTAAAAATTAATTTGCAACTACAATGCAACAACATAGTATTTATGATATAGTAATGTTGGAATATTTACATAACTTTGATGAGGAGCTAATTGTATATCATATGATGGATATGATCATTGAGTATGCGATTTCGAAATACATTAACATCAGTTTTGATTAAATATGTCATTCACTAGCGTTTTCATCTTCATGTATGACATATGTCCATGGTTTAAAATTTAGTATACACAACATGATTGTAAAATTGAGCTTTCCTCATAAAATATTTTATTGACCACTAATCGGGCACCGAGGCATGTGAGGCATGCTTATGTGGTATGATTTGGCACCACGGGTGATACTTCCTGGTTGTTTTCCTCATAAAATATTTTATTGACCACTACTAAGACATCGAAGCATGTGATGCATGCTGATGTGATATGTTTTGGCATCGTGGGTGATACTTCCTGGTTGATTGCAAAGGTAGATAGGGGATGCTTTTGGTGATCACAGGAGGGTGGACCACTTAACTGTGTTTTTATGATATTATGACTATTAGCGCTACCAGGTGGGATACTTCTGGGGTGATCATAGGGGTAGTTAGAGGATGAGCCTTTAGTGGTCACAAGAGGATGATCTACTCGTCGGTGTCGATGTCATATTGGCCATTTGATTATTGATATTGATAGTGTGCAAATCTCTATTCTGTGCATAGTAGGTGGTTCAATGGCCCAATGAATGATTTCAATAAAATTATTTCAAGTTGATTTTAACGAACATTTGAGCATAATACATCCTTAGCATAAGGTTTAAAATAAATAGTATGGGGTCAGATACCATTATTACTCATACCCATGACATGCATGATTTTTGTTTACTAAGTATTAGCTTATGTAGTTCTTGCATTGTATGTGAGCATGGAACTTCATTAAAGGCATGGCTAGCTTTGGAGCTCTTACGGGATTCCAGATTTCGATGTATATGGATGACGACTTGTAGGATTATTTGTGGACTTCAGTTGTATTATATTTTGGGAATCGTGTATGACTTTTGACATGACATGTAGATACTTTTACAACCTCAGAATAAATATGTTGGACTATGGATATATGATCTTTGGTTTCTGTATACTATATAAAGATCATAGGCGATCGAGGGGGGATATATACAAGGATATATTGTGGAGATGCTTTCATTTTATCAACAAAAAAATATGTGTGTGAAATTGGATGTCTAAGTCAAGTCATCAATTGTATTCCTACACTGATTAGTATTTTGTTATCTATATGAATGGAGTGTTATAAATTCTGATGTATAAGCCCAACCAAGAGCATACCTCATTCATAACTGAGTGATGTCTATACTGTTATAAGACGATGCTACTTTGTCTAAAAACTGCTGGAGCTACATATCATCTTGTCAACACCATGTTCGCTTAACAAATAGACAAAACCACGGAAGTTTACATCAACATATGCCAATAAAAAGCATCGCTGCTGAAGATTACATACAACATTTGTAAAAAATGTTTGAAATTCTTAGAAAGCATAAAATGAAGCTCAACCCCCTTAAGTGTACCTTCGAGGTAAGTTTCGATAAATTTTTGGGTTACATGGTAAGCTATTGGGAGATTGAGGCCAATCCAGAAAATATATAGGTAATTATTGAAATAAAAAAGCACCTATTTGAGCTAAGGAAATCCAAAGAGTCACTTGAAGAATTGTAGCACTAAGTAGATTTGTCTCCAGATCAAATGATCGTTGCAAGCCTTTTTTTTACACACTTCTGGGATAAAAGAAATTTAAGTGTATACAAGAATGTCATGAAGCTTTTGAGGAGATGAAAACACAATTAGCTCAACCACCACTACTATCCAAGCTAAGAGCAAAAAAAACAAAATTCACTCTATTTGGCAGTTTTCGAACACACATTAAGTACCGTACTAATCAAAGAGAAGGATATTTACAACATCCATTGTACTACGTTAGTAAGGTACTTCACGATGCTAAGTTGCGTTATTCCACTATGGAAAAACTAGAATACACCTTGATAATGTTCAAAAGGAAATTATAACCCTATTTCCTGGAAAATCCCATAGAGGACTTGACCAGCTATTGAGCTAGGATAGTTTGACATTTCATAAGCCACGAATAGCCATAAAAGACAGGCTTTAGTTGATTTTGTGGCTGAGCTCAGTTCAGACCTTCAGGAAGATTTACAAAAAGACGGTTCTTGGGAACTATTTGTCGATAGGTCCTCCACTAAAGCTCGATCTGGCATATAAATGGAATTGATTAGCTGGTCCTCCACTGAAGCTCGATCAAGTGCAGAAATAGTATTGATTAGCCCAGATTGCGATTATTTCTATCAAGCACAAACTTTTGATTTCAAAGCCTCCAACAACGAGGCTGAGTACGAAGCATTGACTTAAAATAGTGGTACATGGTGATTCACAGCTTTTGTTAATCAAATTACTGAAACAATCCAAACTAAAGAAAAAATGATGAGTAGTTATTTTCGGATTGTTCAAAAAGAATTATGAAACTTTGAAATGGTAGATGTAAAACAAATACTTGATCCCGATAAAGCTATGTCAATGCTTTTGCTAGGTTCACAACCAATGAAGTAGTGGATGAGCTCGATAGCATCCTCTAGGAAGAGTGCAACATCCTACTAATGAAAAAAATATGATGGCATCTATGGTCATAGACCCCTAACCAACCTAGATGGACGAGATTATCCAATTTCTCAAGACCGGAGTAAGTCCTATAGACAGAGTTGAAGCTTGAAAGTTGAGGCTGAAGTTAGCCAGGTATACTTTATTGGATGACATCCTCTACAAGAGAGGGTATGCAATCCTACTGTTAAGATGCTTGAATGAAGAAGAAGCCCTCTATGCTTTGCAAAAAGTGGACGAAGGAATTTGTAGCAATTACGCTAAGGAAAAATCTCTAGTTCATAAAATTCTAAGGCAATGATATTTTCTGACCTACCATGAAATGAGATGCCTTGAATTTTGTGAAAAATATGACAAATGTTAATGCCTTGCGCCCATAATTCGAGCTCTCCCTGAAGAATTCACCTATATCATAAGGCCTTGGCCATTTTTCAAATAGGAAATATGTTTACGAATTAAACTATTTGTACACACAAAGTGTACACCTTGATTGACACCCCCTATGTGTCAAAAATCGGTAGTTGATTGAAAAATGTGTTGTCAAGATCAATGTACTAAAACCTACCAACTCATATGGGTATAAACTTATGTGTCAATCTTTATGTACATTTAGCATGGTCCTAAATTTAATTGGATCAATGCCCACCAAAAAGGGTGGAAATAGTTTACCATTATCGCTGCTGATTACTTTACCAAATGGGCAGAGGTCAAGCCCCTCACCAAGATAACTAAGCATAAAGCGACATATTTCATATGAAAATCCATTATCTACAGATTCGGCATACCATACTCAATTGTCATCGATAATGGAAAATAGTTCGCCAACGTACGATTAAGGACTTTTTGTAAAGAATTAAACATTAGGAAACCTTTCTCCACTTCCAATCAACCCCACTAGAGATAGGGAAATACCTTTATCTTTAGTCTTTGGTGCATAAGTCATAATCCCACTTGAGACAAAGTTCCCTTCATTTCGAACTACATTCCATGATGAAAATAGTAATGGAGAAACCTTACGCACCAAGCTTGACCCGTTAGAAGAAATGAGGAATGAGGTTGAGCTCAAGACTACCATTTACAAGCATAGGAGTGCAAGGTATTACAACTAGAAAGTATGAAAAAGGGAGTTCGATATCAGTGACTTAATGCTATGAAAAATCTTCCTAGCAACCAGAGAACTTAAATTCAGATCACAAGGTCCTAATTGGAAAATACTTTACAAAGTAGTTAAGATTCTCTATAAAGGCTCATACGAGCTAGAAGATATGCAAGGACATCCTTTCTTACACCCCTGGAATGCAAAACAACTCAAAAAGTATTTTCAATAAATGCAGAATATACTATTTAGTATGTTAAAAAAATTCCATCTATTAGAAATCATGTGTTCCAAAGTAATAATTGAATATACTAAAAATTTCAATAAAGAAAAAAAAACCGCTCTCTAGTTGTCCTAATTAAGTGTGCCCGTGCTGCAATATTTAGATAATTTTTTTTTTTTATAAAATTTGAAGGCCTTCTCTTCAACAAATTGAGCTAAAGTTGTAAGTGTTGTAATACTTAGACAAAAAAATATAATAAGGAAATAGAACAGCTCTCTAAGTGGTAGCCACACACCAAGAGAACTTAGGTCCGCACTCCACGTCATTCTGCCCATTTGTCAATTGGGTCAAATCCATATAAAGGTTCAAGCCTTCATGGAAGAAACAAGGTAGGTATAGGCTCTCTAGAAGGATCTTCTATACAAGATCTTCCATTTATGGTTATGACAACACACTGCAGCAGCCACTCTATCAAGTAACATGTCAAGTCTAGACCCTATGTGTCAATCTCAGGGTTGCAGACGATCACAATGTTAAATGTACTTGAGCCTAGAACTAAGCGATTGATACCTATGACAATGTGCCTCGGCCGCTAGGATTAGGCCACATGTCTCTTCATCCAGTGGTTCATACTCATCACTTCTACTATAAAAGCTCACACATTGTGCCATTTAAAAGTAATACAAGTTCATACTCTCAAGCTATACTTTTCCTATCTTATCACTCTCTATAACTCCCGGACCAGAATCCCATTTTTTTTTATATAAATGGCTCACGTCTTATGCACGTCTCACACCTAAATATATACACTTACATATATTGACGTAATTATCGGAGTGCTCGCAACCGCCTCCTCTACAGTCGGAGATTGGTCACGTGCTCTAACAATTTGTCTAAATGTGCAGAAACATGAGAGGAGCCGAGGTATGTTAGCTACGTCAACCCTATAAAAATAGAGATCAATAGTTACAAAAAAATTAAAAGTTTAAAAAGGTCTTTTGTGAAAGAAACTTCAAAAGTAGTCTAAACACCTAAGTTTTCGTTTGGTATTTCAATTTTTAATTTTGAGTTTTGAATTCATTTTGAGTTTTTTGTTTTAAGGATATATTTTAAGATTACTTAAAACATGTTAGATTTGTCATTTTCAAAAATTATTTCTCAAAACTAAAAAATTAAAAAATACGTTTGGTTTGACATTTTGAAAATTGTTTTATGACACTTCTTTCCATGGAATTTAATTATTGTAAAAATAGAACAATTTTACAATAATACATTATCAAATAATATATATTTTTTAAAGTTGTTGAATTTTAAAAAAAATCTTACAATAAAAGTAAAGCATAAATAAACAAGAAACTGAGTTCGAAAAAAAAAATAATAATAAAGCTTGAACTGAGAACATTTTATTTTTGTTCATTAAAATATTTTTTTTAGAATTTTTATGCAAATAATCATTAAGATCTTGAACTTTTTTTTTTCTAGAAATTTTTATAATTTTATTTTTTCAGAATTTTTATTTTATTCTAATTAGATTTTTTTTCAATTTTTTTTAATTTTTTAGAATTTATCAATTTATTTTTAAAATTTAAAAACTTTATTTTCTTGAATTTATATTTTTATTGTTTAAATTTTATTAAACAAAAATTATTAAAACCCATTATTTTTCATGTTTTGAGTGTTTTCGAAATTTTCACTAAAAACAATCAAAACTTAAAAAATGAGTTTTGTATTTTATATTATAAGTTTAACCTTATTTTTTAAAATGCATTTTCAAAAATATAAGACCAAACGCATTTTCAATGTTTTGCAAAATTGAAAACTGAAAATAATTTGAAAATAAAAAAATCAAACGCACCCTAAAGTTCTGCTTTTTATAATGTTCAATTAATTCAAATCGTACTCATGTTTAAGTTTCTCATCTTTTAATTAAGAAGGGTACGACAGTCCAATCTCACCATGTACAGTAATACATATATTGGGGATGTGTCACTTGTTAGGTTAGAGTATTTAACAAAAATTTACTGCATCAATATATTCAACATAGCTAGACAGTTTTCAATTTGGAGGGTGCCTAACTTCACTACTCTATATTACCTTTCCCATAAGTCACTTTGAAAACGTTTATTAGATTTCAAAATTTTTACTACAAAAGAAAAAAAGAAAAAAAACCCATAATTGATTCTTCCATTCGAGAAGCAGTGCGCCAAAATAATGCAAGAAAATTTTGTCGATCCTTTTAACTTTTAGCAAAATCTCAATTGGATCATTAAACATTAATTTGTCTCACTAATCTTCAAATTTGTCTCAATTTATTTTTAAAATTTACCACTTTGTTGTGTGACATCTTCCAAATTGATTAAAAAAAAAAAGCTTAAGTGATAGCCATATAACAATGATTTTTCACATAATTATTGTGCAACATGCTAATTTACCATCATACTACGACATTTGGATGTTAAAATAAAAAAAGTCAATACATTTTTCATAACCCCGTTTACACTTCTAGGGTGTCACATAGCAATTAAGTGGAAAAGCAATTATGAAATGATCTCACATTAAGCAACTTCCGCAAGTTTAGGAGGCGAGAGGTGATGAAATGTGATAAGAGTAGGGAAATTTGAAGCTGAATTGAAGAAGTTCAGTGACCCGATTGAGATTTTACTAAAAGTTCGGTGACCACAAATGAAATTTACCCAAATACTTGTAAAGAAAAGACTTATAACTACAGCCCCAATTTTTCGATTAGATTTACATTTGAGTTATGACATTCCAAAACTTAACTATATATTTGCCACAAAAAATTAAAATTCAGAATTAGACTAGAATTTGGAATGATAACCCAAGTGGGACAATTGTGACATGACATCAAATTTTAATAAGATCGTTTCAAAAAAAAAAAAAATTAGTCAATGCTAGTTTCATTTTATGTAAAGACGATAAAGGCTAAGTCCCCCTCCCTAATCACTAGCTAGTACCTATACACGACTGTTTATTCATATAAATGCAAGAATAAAGCTAACATCAAAAGAGAGCCCATTGCCACAATTCAGGTATTATTTGCATGATTCAATTAAATCAAACATCAGACCATTTTCCTCCACACTGTATCTTTTATCTATAACTACAATTCTTTGATGATCAAGAGGGTAACTAGTCATCCTAAGCCTCAAAAAGTCGCAAAACACGGAGAAATGGACGCCGCGGGAAGAGCTATGGTGTTGTTCTTTATCGCGGGGATGGCTAGTTTTATCATATTTCACGTGTATGGCAACATTTCGCTCACTATGGGTCGATATTTTCTTGTCCATCGTGACGCGCATCATCAACCGCGTGAACCCAAAACGTTGAAAGCTTCATTCTACCGGGGCAATTCAAAGTTCACTTCACCAATACAGGCTACTTCGCCTCCACGCGTGTATCATTTGACTTCTTATGGTGCAGACCCGAGTGGGGAAACAGACAGTACACAAGCAATTGTTGAAGCAATATCTGATGCACTAAAGGGTCCGTCAAATGGGTTCTTGATGAATGGAATTCTTAATCTTGGTGGTGCACAGATTGAACTCGATGGTGGAAATTACATGATCAGCCGTCCACTTCAATTTTCTCTTGCTGGACGAGGCAATCTGGTGGTACGCATCCAATCTTGAAAACTCTTTTCGATCTGTGTACTTTTTTCGCAATTTTTTTTTCAGAATATGGTTGTTAGAACCTGCAAAATGGTACTTAAGCTAGCATTTTACCATGTGCCAAAGTCATAGTAGAATTTCTTAAGCCAATATCGATGCACCATTCAATGACAGATACAGGGAGGAACTATAAAGTCATCGGATAATTTCCCCAACAACGGCTACTTGATGGACTTATCACCGTCCTCAGACAGCAGCTCGTTGGAATATAACTACGAGTTTGTAACACTAAGAGACCTCTTTTTGGATGCTAATTTCCGAGGTGGAGGAATTCGAGTTGCAAACTCACTGAGAACAAGCATCGACAACTGCTACATTACACATTTCACCACCAATGGCATCCTAGTCCAAGGTGGTCATGAAACTTATATCCGAAACTCCTTTCTTGGCCAACATATTACTGCTGGTGGTGACACCGGGGAAAGAAATTTTTCAGGCACCGCGATAAATCTAATGGGAAATGATAACGCAGTCACTGATGTGTCAATATTTTCAGCCGAGATCGGAATTATGATTTCAGGCGAAGGCAACACACTATCCGGGGTACATTGTTACAATAAGGCCACGGGTTATGGGGGTACCGGGATTTATCTAAAAGTACCATCTGGTTTAACTCAAACGCGAATAGTGAACTCTTACCTAGACTTCACTGGTATTGTAGTTGAAGATCCTGTCCAACTACACATTTCTAGTAGCTTTTTTCTTGGAGACGCGTATATACTTCTCAAATCCGTGAAGGGTGTTGCCATTGGAGTAAACATTGTGGATAACATGTTTTCTGGTTATAATAAGGGTATCGATAACATACAATTGGATCGAGTAAATGGGGATTTTACGAAGGTTGATCAAGTGGTGATTGATAGGAATAATGTGAAGGGGATGAATCTTAAGGGCACGGTAGCGAGGCGAAGTGTGCAAGGAAATGGAAGCTCGTGGTTAATAGACTTGAATTCAGAGCTCTTGTTTCCGAATCTTATTAAGCAAATACATTACACGTTCATAGCAAATGGGAATTCCTTCCCTAAACACGCACTGAGACACGTGTCAAATAATCAAGTGTTGATCGAGTCAGACGTGCCTGTTGAAGCAACTATATATATAACAGGGGATCAAGGAAGTTATCTAGTCGCTAATTAACTATATTTATTTATTTTCAATTCTACAGTTCAGATGTCGGCTTTAGTTAACACAATTTTAATGGTGTTAATTTCATTGTCCCAATCCAAACACTTCAAAAATGCCAATACAAATAACAATATTAGTTAGATTTGTTATGCCCTAAGGAAAGGACCAACTGAGCAAAATCCAGTAGAGGAGATAAAGCTCAAAGATACAAGTTTAATCAGTCGATCATCTCATAAAATGGTAATCTTCATTGAAGAACAAGATAAACTTTTTTATCCACATTTTATAATAATATAATTTCACCAAGAAATTAATCCTAAAATCAGTAGAAGATGAGTCGAGTAAAGTGATTAGGAGTCCATTGAAACATCCTACCAAATGAACAAAGAGTCGAGATCCCCAACAACGTCCATCGTATTCGAACACAATTTTAGAATAAGTTGTAAGTAGATTTATAACAAAATATTTACTTAGCCTTGTTTGGTGGCCATTATAATTTGCTAAAAATTTCAAGTTAAATTCAACTATTAATTTTAACCACACATTCATGTGATTCACAACTTTTTAACCTTAAAATTCATCATCTTTTATTAAAATTTACTAAAAATCGGAGTTTAATTTAGGCTCAATTATTGTTAAACAATAGAAAATAGAAATAGAGAACATTATTCTTGACTTTGTCAATCATTACATTAATGTAATTAGCGGTTACTTTTAAATAAAAATTGAAATTTCCTAAGTTTATATTCAATGAATCATCCATCTTAACAAAGTTTCATAAAATGACAGCTAAACATGAACATGGGTTTCTTTAATAAAGTGACAAAGTAACCCAATTTTTTTTAAAAGTTATTTGAAAAATAAGTTGGGAAAGTTCATCCATCATTTATCTTAGAAGTATTAGTCCCTATTTGAGCCTCCTTCAAAAACTCATCTTCTTCCCAAAATCATTTTCAATAATACACTCTCTTAATAAAATACATTTTTACGTAAACCCAATTTTTTTCTACTTTTTAACTAACATTCTCCATATTTCTTTTACAAAAAATGGGAATCAAATAGAATGTTGGGTTCTTTATAACCTAAACGAAGAATAAAGGAATCAAATCCAACATTACCCATCCACATTAAACCCTTGGTACATTAGAGGGGTCAAAATGAAGAACCAACGCGTTCATAAGTCCCGTCTAAAACTATGGTCCAGTCATAGTAGTTCAAGCCATTTTCCAAATCAAAGGACTAGACCAATATAGGAACCTATCAATATTACCGTTGTCCAACCCGTCATGTTTATTTTGTTTGGATTTAAAAAAATAAAATAACGCAATTTAAAATTGTCATAATTAAAAAAAGAAAATGAATATCTTATTAATGTGTTATAGTAGAGTTTACAATTAATATTGATGCATCATTATACTTGAACTATATTTTATCTAAGTTGGCAACATATTGTGTGACAAACTCAGAATAGAAATTAGTATTTACAAGTTTTTCTTATAAATTAGGTTAGGTCAGCCTAACCGAACTTCAAGTCATTATACTAGACAATCAAGTTCATCACATCCGTTCGTTATGATGGAACAACTCACGAACCAATTTGAACCCGGCCAAACACATTTCAATTTGGTTCTTTTGAGTGATAAGTCATCTAAAACAAGACTTGTCCAACTCATTATTTTGCACTCTATCGGTATGTTTATTGATTCAACGCAAATTGCGCGCGTGGGAACAATATTTAATCCTGGTTTGGCTGGAATTAAGATAAGATATATTTTGATAAAAGTTAATGAAATGTGTAGTTAAAAAGTTGTGGATTCCATGAAACACGTCGTTAAAATTAATTGTTGATTTTAATTTAAATTAAAATCTAAATTTTAATTCTTACCAGAAGAATAATGCTACTTGTACATAAGTAATTAAATAATGATTTACATACAAATGATGTGTCAAAAATAAGGTGTGAAATTATTTCTTTTTCATTTAGTTGATTCTGACTCAAATCATACAATATCACATCACATGTATTTAAATAATTATATGAACATATTATATACATATAACACAAACTTTACCAAACATGACTTATTCTTTCCAACTACTCAAATAATAATAAGTTGATCAATCTCCCATAAGTACAGCTCAATTAAATTAGGTTTTCTTTCTTCTACTATATACAACCCTACTTTTATAGAACCGTGCTACACGAACAACTCGGTTGACACTTTGGATGACCGAACACACACCTCGAGGGTTGGGCATTATTTTATTCACGCGGAACCCACGCGCAATGTGAGGGTCGGTCATTCGAGGTGTCAACCGTTTTCGAGTAAATTGGCTTTACTCACTTTTAAAAATCAATTATTCTACTTGTATAAATGTGGTTTACAAAAGTATGTTGACAAAATGATGTGGCAAGATCTAGATCATTGTTTTTAAAAACTGTTTTTCAAATCATTGGTAAGGTTGCCAACACCTATTTTGTAAATTAATTTTGTAATCTAACTTTGTACAAGTAGCATGACTCTTTAAAAGCTCTGATCAGAAATAGACAACTTCTTTGTGGAATAAAGTATAACACGTGTCTCAAATCTAGTTACTTCTTATTAACTTCACATTGATACTACCAATGAGAAGTGTATTATTTCAATCAGATATTAAAACATCAAAAACCCTCCATAGATATTAAATTAATACCGACCAACTCGGTTATGATACTTCATAAAAGATGACAGCCTCATCACAATCTCTCTCACTGCTAAAGTTTGCAGAGAAATGAGGCATTTGTCATTAGCATTTTTGTTCCTTCTCGTCCTTTCACCGTTGAAAGAAACTCGATGTTCTCTTAGACAGTTGAAGTTGTACGAGTTCCAAGAAAAACTCCGAGAAAAAAGTGATGCGCCGATGCCGATGCCAATGCCACTCTCACATTCTCCAAAGGTTTGTTAAGTTACTAATTTTTTTTTTTTTTTTTTTTTGGGTTCTTCCTTTTGAAATTTCCATGCTGTGTTTTGCTGCAGAATCATGGGAGGGTATTTTATCCAATCGGGTACGGCGCTGATCCTACTGGAGTTCAAGATAGCACAGACGCCATATTTGCTGCTATAAGAGATGCTGGAACACTGCAAAATGGGCTCGACTTGTTGCCGGGAATCACTGATTTAGGTGGTATTGTCATTGATTTGCAAGGTGGGAATTTCAGGATCAGTCACTCCATTAGGTTCCCACCTGGCGTTGGAAATCTTGTGGTACGTTTTTTCCTCGAGTTTACGCACGGGATGCGTGAATCCGAAGGCCCAAAATCTTCTTTTTCCTTAAATTTGTTTGACGACTCACACTTCTCAATGTATCACATATTTACTTTTACAACAACCAACCAACTCTACAGACAACCCTCCTGATAAAGTCAGTTTTATGTGTCAAAAAGAGCATTCAATTGCTCAGTTTTCTAAACATGGTAGTTGACCTGGGTCCACTTTGAATCGAATTTGGATTTACTGTCTCGACTTCACTGTCTTTCATGTCACATTACTAAAATTTTGACACCAGTAAAATTACTGGGAGGGGAAAAACTCACAAAACCTGTATGACTGCCTTCTTTATTTTTTTTTGGAAAAAGCCTTGCGAATTTTTAATAGAATTCCTACACATTCTATCCTGTCAACATCTGATTCGTCTGTTTTCTTTCTTTCTTTTTTCTTTTATCCTTCAATGAATCCTCTCATTTTTTGTCCGTAAAAATTTTCTGTCAATTTTTATTTTTTTTGCCATCTATAATCTGCCAACTAACCCCTATATGAATTCTGTGAAATTTTCCATGGCAGTGTAGCATTGCTCAATTTCTTGATGTTTGGTTCATCCTTTAGGTACAAGGAGGCACTTTAAGGGCATCCAATTCATTTCCAGATGATAGGCATCTCATTGAATTATGGTCGCCTGATTCTCCGAAATTTTCGAACACAGACTACCATCCCTATAATCTTTTTCCCCGAAAAGATCAGAACGGTGGAATGTACTACGAGGACATTACATTCCGGGACATCCTCTTCGATTCAAGCTATCGAGGTGGTGGACTCTTTGTTATCGACTCAACTAGAATACGCGTTAACAATTGCTTTTTCATACACTTCAATACAGAAGGAATTCTTGTAAAGGGAGGTCATGAAACTTTCATATCAAGCAGCTTCCTCGGACAACACCCGACAATTGGTGGAGACAGAGGCGAGAGAGATTACACGGGCACTGGCATCGATCTTGCCAGTAATGACAACGCCGTTACTGATGTTGCCATTTTTTCAGCAGCAACTGGAATTATACTAAGAGGCCAAGCTAATATACTCACCGGGGTACACTGTTACAATAAAGCTACGTATTTTGGTGGCGTAGGAGTATTAGTAAAAGCAGCACAGACTAGGATAGCTGATTCTTACTTAGATTACAACAGCGTTGTGATTGAGGACCCTTCTCAGGTTCATGTTTCTAATGGGTTTTTTCTTGGGGATGGTAATGTTGTTTTGAAGTCCATTAGGGGTCGAGTTTCAGGTTTAAATATCATTAACAATATGTTCTGTGGGGATCCAAAACATATGGTTCCAATAATAAAACTAGATGGGGATTTTACTAGCATTGATCAAGTTGTGGTTGATCACAACAATGTGAATGGGATGATCTTGAAATCGACAGTAGGAAAAGTGACAGTGGCAGGGAATGGGACAAAGTGGACAGCTGATTTTTCGTCGACCTTGCTGTTTCCTAACAAGATAAATCATGTTTTGTATGCATTATACAGTCGAGGAGGAATAGTTGGTGGATTTCCAACGCACGCAGTCACAAATGTTTCGAATAACGTGGTGGTGATTGAGAGCGAAAAGGGAGTTGACGGGGTGGTTTCGGTTTTTGCTGATCAACACAATATGGCCGGGGACAGAAACTTTGTTATGTAATTGATTCCATCAATTATGACAGTAGAAACTTTCTGATGAGTATATTTCCAAAACTTAGCAATTTTTCATTTTGGTTGTGATGTGATTAGAGACTTTAATGTTGGGCAACTTGTAAGCATTAGTATGAAAAGTACACTTTAAAGATGATAAGAAGTTTATCCTTCCTAGGCCACACTGAATTTTAGTGCGCACAAAAAAGAGGGACATGGTGGATTATCAAGTAGATATCATGAATTCCGGACCCGGCCCCACACCTTCTCAACTTATTATCATAACAATAAAGTAGTTTCTATGGATGAATTGTACAGGCAGCTTTACAGATGATGACATGGTATTTTTTGTCAAAAATGCTGTGAGATCTTGCCACCTTTAATTTCTGTAAACCAGGTAGTACATATAGCATTTTCTCTTATTGAAATCCCATTTCACTGCTTTCATTTCCTTTCATCTGCACTATATTTCCTTCTTTATTCTTCTCACAAATTTTCATTTTGATCAATCATTATAATCTCAATCAGACCTCCATGGCTGAATCCTTTCCCCCTACACAAAGTCCCGGCTTCAACACACCGTGCCATAAGCCTCAAGAATCATCATTAGACTTGAATCTTATAGTAATCATAGCAGCTATCATATGTGCTTTTCTTTGCGCTCTCGGCCTCAATTCCATGCTTCACTGTATCCTTCAATGCACGCTGCGCGCACTAACAGAACCAATTGGCTGGGTAGCATCACGTATAGTGAACGCAGGCCTAAAAAAGAAAGACATGGTAACCTTGCCGATTTCTGTTTATGCAGGCTTAAGCTCACCATCGTCAGTTTCAAGCTGTGCAATTTGTTTAATGGACTTCTCTGATGGAGACAGAATTCGAATTCTCCCAGAATGCAACCATCGGTTCCATCTTGATTGTATCGATGAATGGCTCCTCTCTCATTCTTCCTGCCCTACTTGCAGGCTACACCTTAACTCCAACAGCTGTGTTTCATGTTTACAGATTTCAACAGCAATTTGAGGTCATATTACAATTGTGGTACGACTAGCTTATATTTCTAGTGATGTGGCAGAGAAAAGTTAGTAGTATGTCATGAAAGGTCAGAAATGTAACAATCTTGTAACTCAGATTTGAATACTTCATGAGGTTAAAATAACTTCTCCAGGACTTCTCGGTAGGCAGGGGCGGACCTAGGGAGGGGCGGGGGGTCCCCTCCCCCAACTTTTGATTTTTTTTTTTTATAAAATCATGTTTGATATCAATTGAAATCTAAATTTTAATTTAAATCAAAACTAGCAATTAATTTTAATAA
>CAIGRP010094900.1:0-32239 GCA_903798385.1 Fraxinus cuspidata | reverse complement strand
GAATACTCCTAAACTTTTTAAATTCTAAAAAATCATTAAAAGTCTCAATTGAATACACCCCCATTAAATTTTAATCTAGCTTTTAGTTAGACCAAACATGGACTAAATATTGAAGAGGAGTAATGGGAGATGTAGAGCAAATGGAGTGTACGTTGGACAAGGCTTTTGTGTATGATTCTTTTTAGAGTGCTGGAATATTATTTCTTGTTCTATTTTGCTTACAGTGGAGTGACTGGAGTGTAGCCCTAAAATATTTCACTTTCAATTTACTTGAGAAAAACAATTAGGAAAGCTTGTAAGAAAGTTGATTTGAAGAATAAGTAATAACCGAACATATAAGTAAATATCGCGAGTCTTATAACCATTCAGAATTAAAGTCCATCGAATTACAAGACAACACGTGTCCAAAATAGTAAAAAGACTAGAAGCTCTTAGGCATGAGAAATTTACAAATACCTAGAAACTCGCCCGAATATATGCGATATTAGAATGGCATGATAAGGTGGCAATGCATTTATTGACTTTAATTTTTGGATCAGCACATATTCTATTTATCCATTTCATGAATGGTTTTTGTGAAGATTTGGTAATTTTCTTGGTCTCCACGTCACGATAAAACCCTTTTCCTTTCTTTTCTTTTCCACAGTTCAAGATCTAGCCCCTGTTCGATAGAAATTAAAATTCAAAGTTTAATCTAAGTCAAAATTAATAAATAATATCAATCACACATTTTATGGGATCTACAATTTTTTAACCACACATTTCATTAACTTTTATCAAAATTTACCAAAAAATTGATTTTAATCCCTACCAAACAAGGGCCTAATTACGTTTTCTAAAGTCAAAGTAGATAACAAAATGTGTCCCTTTCCCTCTTCTGCTTCCCACCATCAAATGATATAAAACAAATTAAAATGTCAAGAGGGACGGGGCAAATTGTCAAATTGAGTCGAATATCCTTGTCACATATTGGAACAATTTTCATTTCAGTATCGAAATTTATTTTATTGAAACAAAACAGACTGGAAAAGGATACTGGGAATCAAGACAAAGAAAGAAGAAGAAATTCAGAAAACATGGCTTAATCTGGAGGCTTGAAATAATCAGATAGAAGCGCGAGAATTTTCATCTTCAGTAAGTCCATTAGAGTAGACAAAATTCTTCATGGCAGTATACAATTGTTGAGCAGCTGTGGTGTTTGAAAGTTCTATACCATGATAGCCTCCTTGGTTGAATTGATATACCACCGGCACTTGATATGCTTGCAACAACTGAACTAACTGCTTTGATCTATCCACCAACGGGTCCCCTTCATCGCCTTTCACGAAGAATCTCGGCAAACGTGGGACCCGTCCGAGGTAAGATCCACCAGTTAGTGGATTACAAAATTCATGATCTTTATTGGCATAGGTAGGCAATGCCAATTGCCACAAAACATCACATACATACAAAGGAGCATAAGGATCGTTAAGGAGTCTAAGCTCTGATGGAGTGCTTTGAATTCCTCCGAAAAATGCCTGATTCAGTAGTACTCCACGAATTCGTAATGGTTGAAGATTGAAATCCAGTGTACGAAGGGCTGTATGGTAAACTATATTGGCACCTGCGCTACTTCCCAATAAGAAAACTTTTGAAAAATCAGCATACTGAAACCATTGATGGCGGCTAAAATAACCTCTTGCCTGAGACTGAAGCCAAAAGATAGCATTCAAGGCATCATCGTAGGCTGCTGGGAGACGGTTTTCGGGGGCCAGCCGGTACTCGACCGAGACTACCACCGCCGGAAACTGTGCAGCAATATTGTTGCAGAAGTCATGAAAGATGACAGTTGATGCACTAAACAACACCAAGTCGCCTCCGTGCAAGTAGATGATGAGTGGCAGCTTGGTGTTAGCTGGGGGATTCACCGGCCGATAGAGGCGGACGAAGGCTTTGCTTAGCGGACTGATTCGTACGTCCGAGGAGAGGGCAACTTGAGCAGGCTGTGTTGGATCAACAGATGGTGTTGCATTCACCATAGGAATTTGGATTTGTCTGTTCAATGTGCCATCTGAATTGTTACTGATTCCTAGAGCTTTAAAGGCTTCTTGCCAAGTATGTTGGCAATTGACTGTCGGCCATGATTGACACAAACACAAGAACAAGAGAAGACTGTATCCTGCCATAGGAGGCCATGATTTTGGATATTGATCCATACTATGTTGTATGAACAAATTTTGCTTCAAACTATCCGCCTTGCCTGATGGTTTATAAAGCAGCGATTTGAGGAGTTTCAATGTAAAATATTATCGGTAAGTTATTGAAATTTGAAAAAGCTACCTATTGAATAATATTGTAGGTCTGCTTTTACGTTTGATTTAGGATCCCATGTGCCAAGATTATGAACCTAAGAATATGGATTAATTTAATCTTAATATTCATCAAAAATCAAATGTACACATAGTACTCAGTCAAAGTAGGCAATTTTTACATATGGGTCCCAAACCTATTGGAAAATGGAAATGTATAGGTTTTTCAAATTATATTTTGGGAGCGTGAGTTCCTAGCATTTCATTTCGGGTGATTATATTGACACTACAATTTTTATTTGTTACACTACATTTTAATTATAATTAAGCTCCTCAATTTTTGGTCATTGTAGCAATTATTTTCTTAATTTTTTTTCGTCGAATTCTTATCTTTAACATTCCATTAATTCTTTCATTAATTACTACGTCTTGTCCTTCATAATCATTTATATCAAAATATTTTCTTTTCATGCTTTGAAATAGAGGAAAAATATTTTTGAACATTTTCTTTTTATTTTTTTAAATATGACGGGATAATAAGAGATTGTTCTCTTTGTGTTTCAATTCTTTGTTTTGAGTTTTGAATTCATTTTGGGTTTTATATTTTGAGTGTTCATTTTGAGATTGTTGAAAATGTGTTCTTTTTGTCATTTTGAAAAAAGTATTTTCAAAGATCAAAAATTGGGAAACACGTTCACTTTCTTCCCCCCTCTTTCTCTTCGTTCACTCTCTCTATCGCCTCTCTCACATCTTCCCCTCCTCTCTATCGATGAGCAGTGGTGTGTAGTGGTTTTGGGTGCGTGATGTGTGCGGTAGTTGGTTGTGGCTATGATCCCCACTAGCTTCGTCTCTCTTTGTTTTTTTTACTGTGGAGGTGGTTGGTTGTGACTATGGCGGTGGTGTGTGGTGGTTTTGGGTGCGTGGTGTGTGACGGTGGTTGGTTGCTGCTGCGATCGCTAGCGTCTTCATCTCTCTCTCTCTCTCTCTCTCTCTTTTTTACTGTAGCGATGGTTGGTTGTGGCTGTGGCGGTGGTGTGTGGTAGTTTTGGGTGCGCGGTGTGCGACGGTGGTTGGTTGTGGCTGCGATCTCCAGCAGCTTCGTTTGTCTCTTTTTTTTTTTCACTGTGACGATGGTTGGTTGTGGCTGTAGCGGTGGTGTTTGGGTGTGTGGCTGTGGTGATGGTGTGCGTGCTGTGGCGATAGTGTGGCGGTGGTGTGGCGATAACTATGGCAGTGGTTTTTCTTCTGTTATTTGGTCGTGGCGGTGGCTGTGGGCCTCGACGTCGTCGACAGTGGTTTTGGCGGTGCGGCGGCGATAGCGGTGATTTTTGTTGGCAGCATAAATGAAAACACCTAAAACGCATTTTCAAAATTTTGGCTTGGCATTAACTGAAAAAACCCAAAACAACATTTTTGACGTTTTCTGTTTTCTTTGTAAATTTTAAACACGTCTTTAAATTGGTTTTGAAAATAGGTAACTAAACGTGTTTTCATAGTTTTGAAAAATTGAAAACAAAAAACGGGGTGAAAACAGCAAAGAGAAGAGCCGCTAAGTAGTTTTATGCAATTTCAACAGATTTTTGGATATAAACTATTTTTAAATACAATTGTATTAATTAATGAAAAGTTTGAAGATAAGAATGTCATGAAAAGTCGTTCGAAATATAAGTGCTATAATAATCAAAGATTAAAAACCTTAAGTACAATTAAAATGTGATGCAAGAAATAAAATTGTTGTGTAAATTTAATTACTCTTTCATTTCCATAATATTTGGATTCTTAAATGACGATTTTATCCTTTTCGTTAATTTAAAACTCACTTTTAACAAAAAAAAAATGAAAAAAGAAAAAAAAGATAACTTTATATTTATTCTTTAGTTAAAGAGAAAGATTTACATAAACAATTAAAAATCAAATGAAAAACAAAATCCCTGGCCTCGCACAATCACCCCGACCTTCCAATGGTTAATGGATTCATTTTTTTTTTTCTTTTTTTTTTCTTTAATTAAAGATAAGGGTAAATTTGCCTTTTTAATAAATATTTGAGTGTCCATTCAACAATAAGGTTAGAATTGTCTACTAAGGACTTGAGTACTAAAAATTATGTCGAGGATTATAACATTCAAAATAAGGGAACTACCTGCTACATTTTGAATATTAGGGCCCAAACTGTAATTTTCGCATTAAAGTATCACGCTTTGGATCACGAATTATATTAATTAATAAGACTGATGTACGAGGTGGTTAAATGTGTATTATTTTATATTTTTTATTTCAAATTTGTCAGATATTCAAATAAAAGGGGGGTGACATACGTACATCGTCACGTGGGGTATTATACGTACAGGGTCACATGGGCACGGACCCCTCTATTGTGAAGAGTTTGTACACCGAGGTGTTATAGCATCTCTCAATTCAAATAAAACAAATTATCTTCGAATGCTTGAAATAGATTCCAAAAAAAAAAAGTAATAAATTTATCTAACAGCTCAGAGTTTATCCTTATTCGCTATGCAAATTGCAATTGATTTTTAAATGGTTTTTCAGATTAGAACATCATTGACAGTGATAAGCATTAATTAGCATATGATTCAATATAGCTTAGAAAGCAAATATTAAAAAAATATATATATTTGTGCTTCTCTAAAAGCATAAACTTTTGAAAGATAAGGTTTAAGAATTAATAATTTGTTCATTGATCTCCACTCACTAGTTTAGTTTCTTCATATATTATCAGAAATTTTACTTTTAATGTTATTTATTTTTTTCCCCTGACGACCCTTTTCGAGGAAACAACCCATTCATGAATTCGTAGGGCAAACAAATTGTTATTAAAAGTAAATTTCTTATATAAACGTTTTAATTATTTCTTACGATTACATCCATGGGTAATAAATGTAGATTTTATTTTTATTTTTTATTAATATTTTTTTTTTATCAAGAAACACTTGATAATCAAATTACATTGCTATTATAATCCTCGTGCGTCCAACTTCAGTCCCGATTATGTCACTTTTCATATAAAGCTTAGTTCATTTTTACATCAATGGCCAAAACATGGTAAAATAATTTGTTCACGAGTGACCCTGAAATTTGAACCATTTTCGTTCTGGGAGTCTCAATGTGAGAGATATGTTTACTTAGTGATAGTATTCCATGTGTCAATTTATGCGGTTATTGTCTAATATTACATTTATTTCTTAGTTCATAAATCACATAACATTGTCCTAATATGTGCTGCTTTCTGGGCAATGGGTCTCAATCTCACAATGACGCTCACAATGATGGGTAGTCTTCCTTTCAGATATTTGGGAGTTTCATTGTTCGAAGGAGCACCTTGTTGACATTATTTGTATCCCGATGGGGATAAAATAAAATCGACGACAGTCACTGTTCTCATACTTGTAGAAAATGATTTATGGATATATGAGTTCAAACTATTTTCAAATAAATCAGGAATATTGGATGATTAAAACATAAATCAGTGACCTATATGTATATTAATATATATAATGGATGGGTGCAATGTTATCTTTTGGGGGTTGATTAGCTAGCTCTCATTAACTCAGTTATTAAGAGTTTGTCCCTTCACTCAATTGACGAGCAGAAGTTTCGGAATTAAAATTCTTGTCGAACTTAAAAGTTCCCTGCTAATGAAATTCACTTGGAAATTTATAAGTAAATATTTATTTTGTTTTTCTTTACGTTAATAGCTTGGAGTGCCCAAGGTTGAAAGATCTATTTTTTGTCCATTTATCGGCCATTCGGGAGGATTACATTTGCTTGTTCAATGGTCTCGATGGATTATTAGGAAGCATAAGAGAGAGATTTTGTCATGATTACTAGTTGGTGAAATCAATATTGAAATAGTTAAATATTCGCAATTCGAAAGCTTTATTTTCGATTTTATTACAATGGCAAGAGGCATCTTTCTATGATATTTAAAGTTTATGTTGACCACGAAATTTGAAGGAACCACATGATCAACAGATTTCAACTCATCTTCCATCCACGTGTATTTAACTTGCATACATGGACATCACGTTAGAATAGTGACCGTAGCTCTAATGGAGTACGATAATCATGAGCACTCCGACACTCAAATCAAATGGTAAAGAAAATATTTGAGTTTGGGAGACAATGAACGGGATTATGAATATCGAGTTCGAGATAGAATATTACCAAAGGCATATTATGTCAAAATTTGCATTCAAAATATCATTATCTTTGAGAGACTAAGAGTAAAAATTCCTTTTCACAAAAAGAATATCATATCCATTTTAAGTGACTCATATTCCCTATGTTTTGTCAAGATAGTATCATGAATGGCAATACATTTTCAAACCGTAGTGTAGTTTCATGTCAATATTCATTTTACCCTTCATATTACCTCAACAAAAAACAATTGTAACGGATGTTAAGAAAAATGACAAGAAGGTTGTTTCGTCATACTTTTCGCCAATGAGAGGACAAAATTGGACATACATATTTCAATCAGTGTTTTAAAATACTAGTGTATGCAAAGCATATGCCCCGTGAATACTCGACTCATTTTCGGAACGTATCGCATATAGGTTATACATATGATAATGCGGTCAACCCATTTAGTTGACCACATATGTACACTTAAACGCAAAAATGTGATATTAGTCTAACAAAGCCCAACACATTTTTATAATTTAAAAAAAAAAAAAGAAAAGGAAAAAATTTATATCTAAGAAGTTAGTATTACCCATTTCAAAACTAAGAAATAATGTTTAAAATTTCAAAAACCACACATTATTAAATAAAATTTACAAATTATTAATTAAACATAGGACTGGACATGATCCAATTCGGTTTGATTCTAAAGAGAATCGAACCGAACCAAAATTTTCGAATATTTAATAAATGGAACCATCAGGTCCAAATTTAATTATGAAACCGTTCGAGTCGTTTTTATCAATTCCTGATTTTCGTACAATAATTTTTTTTTTTTTAATACTTACAACAACACAACGTTAATTCAACTAATGCCATGTTCAATTTTGACTTTTACAAAATAATGTAGTCAAATTCTGTGATATCTTTTGCGCATATCTTTCTTCATAGATTTGACTATTAAAATTATAGGAAGATAAAGATAGTGAGCTCATAATAATAAAGAGAGGCACAGCCTTCCAATTCGATCTCTCTAGAACGACACTATTGTAGAATAAGAGATTTGGGTAAAATTTCAATTTGATTAAGTTGGGCTTGAACTTTAATTAGAAATAGGAAAACCGTATTTTGGATTTGGGCTAAATTAGTTAGTTAGCAAATTTATTTTTAAGAAATAAAATAATTTAGCTTATTTATGATAAAAAAAAATTTAGGGAGATTCAGTTCTTATTCGATTTTTCGATTTTTGGTTTAGAACTGAGAATCGAATCATTCTCACTGATTCTCGATTCAGATACATGTTATGGTATTTAGTTTAAGAAGAATCGCTCGACTCAGTTTGGTTCGGTTCAGGTTTGTGTTCGAATTACAGACAATTATGGCTACTCGTCCACATATCGATTCAAATCACAAACCATGGCAGCACAACATGGTTGAGTAGTGGTGCAGCACAACACAGTAGCGCGATGGGACGAGGTGGGGGTTGGTGCATGGTGCAGCAAAACGCGACGGGAAATTAGGCAACAAGGAGAGCGAGCAGGTATCCTTTTTACACCTATCTTACACCAACAAGGGTTCGATTAGCAGACGGGTCACCTTCCTACATCTACAGGTTCGATGGTGCAAGGGAAGAGAGTAGCCATCATCGGAAGGGGTGGCGGCACTGTGAGTTGTAGGTAGAGTGAAGATGGAGAAAGGGAGGAGAGGTTGGAATGAATTTAGTGGGAAGTAATTGTATTGGTGTTATGGGGTGGGTGGATTAGTTTAATTTTATATTATTATAATTAATATTTAAAATTTTTATTATATCTGATTTTTAAAGAAAAACTTGTAATTCTTGATTATGAATTGAGATATTGAAAACACTTAGTTCCCGTAATTTCCACAAAAGAAAATTAATCAGCCCAAATCACCCAAACTCCTTAATTATATAAAGCAATCTGTAGGGTTTAGACGTTTAAAAAAAATAAAATATAAAGACAAATTTTCCCGAGTCTCCTTCTTTTTCAGTATTCATCTAGTTTTATTAGCAAGTGATGTTATTATTGAACAATCTCAAATTATTGATAGTTGTGATGATGAGAAGGAGGTTGAAAATTATATCTTACCATCTACAATAGGTAATAGAAATTCTCGAGTTGAATTAAGGGAGGGAGTCCTGAATATTTTGCATCGGAAGACTTGTATGAAGAATAAGATATTGAATTGGAATTCGATAGAGTTAATTATAAGATTTAGGATTTTTTAAGTCGTTGTTGGTATTTAATCTAATTGGAGAAATTTATTGTCAAGTAATTATAGTATTTATGATTTCAAACACTATATTTCTGTTGAAAATTTTAATGTGTATAAAGCTCAAAGAATATATTATTTTATTCATTTAGTAGTTTAAAATATTAAAAATAATATTAAAAAATTGCAAGATGCATAGGCACACATATGCTTGTAATGCTTGATACTCAACCAAACCGTATTGCCACGCATTATGTATTTTAAGACCTTGATTTCATTGGATGTATGAGTCAATCAATCCCCAAGTAAAAAATCTGCAGGAATTTTAAATTAATTACACTAGCAAAATCTCAAAATTTGCTAGAAGTAAATTCTGATAGACATTGGCTGAAAAACAACAATGCTATATCATATACCTACAAACTTAAAAGTAAACTGAAAAGTTAATCGGGTGTATCAAATTAATAACAAATCATTGCTTGATGAAAATTAAAATTAAAATTTTAATCTAAATTAAAGTCTATAATTAATTTTAACAATATATTTTGACTCAATTCTTAATTTTTCAATCATATATTTTATCTACTTTTATTAAAATTTGCTTAAAATCTGTTTTTATTCTCTCGAAACTCCTGTGAGAAAGTTGCCTAAGGTAAGAAATAGTGATACTCCTATGCATAGGCCTGACATTGGCTGAGCCTATAAATAAAAAAATTAGTATTAATTTTATCTAACAACTCAGCTGTTATCCAAATTAGCTATGCAAATTGCAATTAATATTTATTAGAGTTGTTCAGATCACCACATGAATGGCAGTGATTATTGTTAAATAGCGTTGAAACCGTCCAGTATAGTATTAAACAATGTCAAATTTATGCACTAACAAATAATGACTTGCACGTGGAAAATATAAGGTTAAATTTTGAGAAGACGTAGTCTAAAATTATTAATGACTTTTGACGATGAACTCCTTTTTTTTTTTTTGAATAAAAAAGTGAATTATTATAGACCCATTAATTATTTCTTATAGGTTTATCCAAGGGTGGTAGATGCGGGCATTTTAATTAAGAAACATTAGACAGCCAAATTATATTATTTTTAAAATTTCTCATGTGTGTTGGATATCACATGGTTTATGGTTACACGTCTTTTCTGTACGTGGATGACAACTAAGGGTCTATTTGAGCTCCTTTATTATTATAATTTTTTTTTTTTTTTTTGTATAAAGCATTTTGAAATAATATATTATTAAAAAATGTATGGTTAAAAATAAAGAAAATTTTTATGAGTTGCGCATAATATTATTTTATTGAAAATGTGTGATTGTAAAAAAAAATGTATTTAAAAAAAATGGGGATCAAACAAGGGCTAAAACTTGAATAGATAATTTGTCTACTTATGTCATATTAAATTATGTAATTTAAAAGTTGAAGTCATTGAAAAATAAATTATATATTTTTTAATTTTAAAGTGTGTGAAATAATATATGATTGATCTGAGTTTTTATTTGATTTTATTAACAGAAAGATAAATAACGTGCTATCCATTAAATGACGAAAACAGTAAATGTAAACAGAAGATAAGCCCGGCAAGGGCAATCCCTTGATTGGAGTGCCGATAATAGTTGGATGCAGGGGTATAAAATGATTTGGTCAGGCCATAATGTTTTAGGAATTCGAGGAGGTGATATAGCACGATATGAAATATAGATCGCATAAACTAATAAACAAGAACAAAATTTAAAAGAAAGCAAACAAGAAATTGACATAGAAATCGAATATTTTAATTAATAACAACCAATTGAAAGAAAATACAATTTTCAGCAACTTCTACAATCTACTAAACTGAATGAAGAGTTTACTATTTATAGGGCCTAAAAATATCACAAAGATGGAAACAAGATAAAAAATCACGTGGAATAAATGAAATAATATTTTCCTAATATTTTTCCAATAAAACACATGAAATAAAGGGAAATAATATTTTTTTCAATAAAACACGTGAAATAAATGGAATATTTTCTCAAAATATTCCACCTAATTTGGGTCACAAAATCCAATAATCTCTACGTTGACACAAATTCCGATGCAACGAACGAAATTTCAAACCTAGAAAAATAAGTCCGACTGCAACGAACAAACTAAACTCTTCATCCCAAACCAAACTTCTCCAACACAAGATAAATAATCTTCCTCTTCCACTATATCCAACATGGATAAATGAACTCAACCACCAGGTTCCCAAAATTCACAAAGAATTCAAAATTTACCAAATATGCACCCTGTAGCAAAATCAACACTAAATGCTTTAACTGAGGACCCTTGGCGAGACTCGTCACCTTCAACAACTCCAAAAGCATGCACATCCAGATCAGTATTCTCGTATCTATCTCCAATGGCTCTCTTCCTAGCTGTTGAATACAATGGAACTGTAGACTGTGGTAGCAAAGTGGAATTACCCATATCCCCCAAACTCGATAGAGTCGTATTCTCCAAAATAGACCTAGAGCCAACTCCCAATGGCACTGTACCAAACTGTATATCCACTACGGTATCAAAACTATGCTGATGTCTTTTCATCGATTCTGTCCAACCTTGCAAGATGTATAACTAGGACTTTCTTCGCCTTTCCAATACAACATGGACATCATTACGAACCTTCAAGACTCCACCTACTCTGGAGAACGTTTAGCCTCTCGAATCCAGGGTACTCAGCGAGATGATGTTCTTCTTCAAGTCTGGAACATATCGAACCTGATCAAGTATCCTGATTATTCCATGCACCAACTTCAATATGACTCTTTCAATACCAGCTACCCGACAAGATTCGTTGTTTCCCATAAAAACGACACCTTGTGTCACCGTTTCATATGATTCAAACAAATCCCAATTGAGACTCATATGAAACGCACAAGCTGCATCCAAAATCAACTCCTCATCAGGCTTAGATTCCAAGTCAGAAATCTTCAAAACATCTACTCCACCCAAATAGTCCTCAACTACGTTGGTCTCGTCCAAAATATCTGATTGCCTCCCACAATTAGCAGCTGGATTATTCTTATCCTGAAACTTCTCGCAATATCTCTTGATGTGTCCTTTCTTCTTGCAGTAAAAGCAGACCCTATTGCTAAAATCCACCATCGACTTGCCCATTTGCCAATCACCATGAACCACAAGAGCTTCTTCATTTCTGGAACCAGCTCCATCCAGATGCTTCAACTTCTCCTTTGAGAACAATGCATCATACATGTCTTCAATGGTGAATGTGTCATGACTGTACATAATCGTGTCCCTAAACGACGAAAACAAACCAGGCAGCGAGCACAACAGGATTAAGGCCAAGTCCTCTTCATCATATTTTACCTCTAATATCTCCAGATCAGCGATGATCTCCTTAAACGCGACCATATGATCTTCCAGTGATCGGCTTTCTGCCATGCGATGAGAATAAAGTCTATGCTTCAAATGCAATTTGCTGGTCATACTTTTGGTCATGCACAATTGCTCAAATTTCAACCACAATGCAGCTCATGTCTTTTCCTTTAAGATGTCCTAAAGAATATTGTTAGATAGATGAAGATGAATCTGCGAAAGCTCCTTGCGATCCTTCCGTTGCTTCTCCTCTGTTGTCCAAGTTGTGGACATCCTATCAAATCTCAACAAAGCATCATCCAAATCCATATGCGTCAATACATCTCTCATCTTCACTTACCGCAATAAAAATCTTGTACTGCAATCCAACAGCGGAATATCATACTTCATGGTAGTCATCGATAACAAAAAACCTCAAACAATCAAATTCTTGTTCTACTGAACTTTTGAACTTAGACTCTGATACCACTTGTTAGGAATTCGAGAAGGTGATATGACACGATATGAAAAATATATCGCATAAACTAATAAAAAAGAACAAGATTTAAAAGAAAGCAAACAAGAAATTCGTAGAGGAACCAAATATTTTATTAATGACAACCAATGAAGAGAAAATACAATTTTCACCAACTTCTGCAATCTACTAAACTGAATGAAGAGCCTACTATTTATAGTGCCTTGAAATATCACAAAGATGGAAACAAGATAAAAAAAATCACGTAGAATAAATGAAATAATATTTTCCCAATATTTTTTCAATAAAACACGTGAAATAAAAGAAAATAATATTTTTCCAATAATACACGTGAAATAAAGGAAATATTTTCTCAAAATATTCCACCTAATTTTGGTTACAAAATCCAACATAATGCACTAAAGTAGGCAAATTTTTTAGTTATTTTCTATGAAGAAATTATAGGTTTTTTGATGATGTCAATAATAATAAACTCTCTTTATCTGGGCCATCAAAAAAATCCTAAAACTTGCAAGACGGGCAAGCCTTTGTCCCTTTTTAGCCTTCGACGACTTGTGGCTTATAAATTGGCAAGGTTCAACCCCTGACTACCAAGTTGGCTAATTTAACCTTCGGCTGGCTAGTTAGAAGGTTAGTAATCCGGATAGCAAACTGGTAGTGGTTTCATTAGGCTTCCATACCTGCAACTAGGGAGGGACAAAGTCATCCATTCCTAGTGTGAGAATTAGTTCTTGACGTAATAAATTCTAGAGAGAATTTACTAAAAGGGATTAAGTATAAAAAGTTTCGAAAGATGTGAAGTGCAGTCACATTCAGTGCATTAAATGCCTTAATACAAACAAATAACTTGGACACAGTGAAATATCCTTGATTGTGGATGAAATATCTTGAAATCCCTTAGGGACATAAAGAAAAATGGGCTAAATTATACAATCATAAAACTCAAGATTTGTAACCAAATTTGGGATTTGAAAATTGAAAAACCCAATTAGTCGAGATCTACAACTAATCAAGGAAGAACTTAAGATATTTGTTGGATTTGGATGCCAATGAACAACAATTGTTGAGATTAGTTTCTTTATTCATTACTTCTAATATTTTTCATTAAAAAATTAACAAGTGGTATCATAGCTAATTCCATGTTAAACCATTGAAATTAAAGGAAGGATTTTAGGGTTGAAATTCAAACTTTTGATTTCTAAATTTTGGGATGTGAATTTCAAGTCCTAAATTTCAAAATTTTGGATTTTAGAAAATTTTTTTAGGACTAGAGCAGCGACGCCGCATTAGGGGCACAAGATGCTGCGACTCAGGAAAAATCAAGCACTATTGGACACTGCAGTGTCTTGTTCGAGTGCTGCAGCGCCGAACCGGGCGCTACAGCGCAACATTTGTATTTAGGATTTTAATTTTTTTTCTTTTAGTAACAAAAGAGTAATTTTAAAAAAATATATATGATATAAATGGGCAATCAATTTTAAATCTTGATACTTAATATTTATTTCGGATTACTAATTTTTCAAAATAGATTAGTTGAATCAACATATTACCAAAGTGCTTTCGATATTTGTTCCATATGATTTTCCAAGTTCTTGATGACAGCTCTCTTAACTTGCGAGGTTTTATCAGTTCTTTGCATGTGTTGGGTAGATATCTTTGCAAATTTTGTAACAAGATCTTTTAACAAAGATTTATTTTCAATTTGCTAAAAATGTGGTGGTGCAGTCTGCTATGGCGCAATCTGAGCTTCCAGATTGTTGTTCCATTGGAAACTTGGGTGATTCCTCCAGTCTAAGTAGTAAGTGTTAGATTTTGATTGCATTGATGTCTTTGAAAATTTTTAGTATAATTTACATCCTCTACTGACTAACCAAAAGGACTATCCAAGGTACAGTCAACACTCACATGATTCCCTCCACAATACTTGTATCTAGGTCTAGCTATTTGAGTTGCACTTTTTTATCCACCTTTTGCACCAATGATGTCAACTAAGCTGATATTACTGTCAAAGAATCAACTTCATATACTTTAGCAACTTTTTGTTCACTCGCCCTTTCAGTAGACCAAAGTGCACTAGTGAATACCAAGTCCTTCATGATTTGTAGACGTGATCCGCAGTTCTTTTTGTAATAGAATCATCGCATGTAGAGTCTATGTTAGCCCTGCTTATCGAATTCAGACCAATTTAGAAGTACTGTACCTAAAGCCATTTCTGTAATCCATGTTGTGGGCATTGGCGAAGTAAACCCTTGTATCGTTCCCAAGCCTCTGAATAGCATTTTGAGTCCAGTTGTTGGAATGTGCTAACCTCGTCCCTCAGCTCATTTTCAATGGAAAATATTCGCTAAGAAATTTATGAATCAATTGGTTTCATGTAGGACAAGTGTCTAACCACTCTCTAATTGAGTCTCTCATTGTGTATGGGAACAGCCTCAGTCTGATTGCTTCACAGACACCTTGGATACTCGATAATTGCACACATGTCCAGAAATCTTGATATATAAGCGTTGGGATTCTCCATAGCTCTCCTAAAGAAGCTCATTTTGGAACATGTTGATCACATCAGTCCTCAAAAGGAAGTTTGCCTGACAAAACGCCGGATATACTATACTAGTCTGGCTTTCCACAACATGTGGTCTCGTATACTCCCCAATTAGCTTTGCATTTTCATTAATTGTAGCCACATTCGGTTGTGCTACTTCCAAATTAGCCCCGATAACTATTTGATTCGAATTTTCCTCTGACATGTCTTCATTTTTCTGTTTTTGGCGTGTTTCCAACTCTTGTCTTTTTCGAAGGTTGAATGTTAGTTCGATCTCCATGTCAAATTGAGCTAGATCACCGGTTCTCGAATTTCGCTTACAATGTCTTAAAAAAGGAAGCAAGAAACGCTATAAAGTTTTTCAAATATAATGAACTAAACTTAAAAAAAAATAGTAAAATTTAGATTACGGCTAAAATTAACTAACTTTATCAAAAACAATAGTCTCTGGCAACGACGCCAAAAAGTTGATCCTTCGATCGTAAGTGTACGGGATTATAGTCAAGTAATATAATGATAATAGAGTGTCGACCCCACGAGGACTATGTATTTGATAAAGTTAAAATTAATTGCAACCTTAATCGAATCTTATTTTGACGACATGGTTGTCAAGAGTAAACAGGTGGATGAACATATAGCCAACCTTAAGGAGGTGTTCACTACAATTTAAAGGTATAAGATGAAGTTAAACCCGACAAAGTACGCTTTTGGGGTGGTCTCGAGTAAATTCTTATGATTCATGATCACAGATAGGTGAATCGAAGCCAATCTAAATAGCATACATGCTTTAATATCCATGGTATCACCTAGGAGCAAGAAGGAGGTACAAAAGCTTATACGTATGGTCATCGCTCTGAATAGGTTCATGTCTAGAGTAGTAGACAGATGTTTCCCTTTTTTCAAAGTTCTTAGGGGTAACCAAAGTTTCAATTGGAATGAAGAATGTGAAAGTGTTTTCCAAGAGCTCAAACAAACATTAGCAACTCCACCAATTCTCGCAAAACGTGAGCCTGGAGATACTTGTATCTATACTTAGCTGTTTCTCTAAATGCAGTAAGTGGTGTACTAGTCAAGGAAGTTAAAAAGGCACAACAACCCATCTATTATGTAAGCAAGGTATTACTTCGCACGAAAACTAGGTACACATTGGTTGAACAACTTGTTCTTGCTCTAGTCGTAGCGGCACGAAAGCTACGACAATATTTTCAATCACATCTAATTGTTGTGCTCACGGACAAGCCACTTAGGCAGATACTCCAGAAGCCTGACGTCTGAGGAAGATTATTAAAATGGGCAATTGAACTTGGTGAATATTATATAGAGTTAAAGCTCTGGCCTATTATTAAAGTACAAGTCTTAGCTGACTTCATCGTAGAGCTCACTCCAAGACCTTGGGGGCCAGAGGAGAACTCGACCACTGAAGTTAACACTTATGAAATATTTGTAGATGGGGCATCTAGTACTTCAGGGTCAGGTGCAGAAGGCATAATCAATAGCCCAGACAAGTTAACAGAAATTTAGTGTGCACTCAGATTTGAATTCGAAGTTATGAACAATGAAGCGGAATATAAGGCAGTCGTCATTGCTCTAGAGCTCTCTATTAGCCTTGAAATTGAATATTTCAAGCTTTTTAGCGATTCACAACTTGTTATGGGATAGATTGAAGAAACATTCAGAAGGAAAGATGAAAAGATCAGCTTGTATTGTTTGAAAGTTCACGATCTTCAGAGACGATTCAAGGATTGTGAATTTTTTAAAATCGCCTGGGTTGATAATTGTAAGGCATATTCATTATAAAGACTTGTTTTCATGGGAGTGGATGTACTTAAAAAGATAGTCCACATCGGGATGGTAATAGGACCAAGCATAGGTCAAAAACCAAGTGTCATGGATATCGATAATGAGCCCTTATGGATGGACCTCATAGTTGAATTCATATCTAATGGAAATCTTCCCGATGATCCAAGAGCAGCTAGAAGCATCCCATCTAGAGCACCGCGATGCTGTATTATCTAAGGAGTCTTCTTTTGCAGAAGCTTTATGCTCCCATACCTTAGATATCTCAACCCCCTAGAGTCGACAAAGCCTTGGCACAAGTTCACGAAGAAATATGTGGTAATCATCAAAGAGCACGAGCATTGGCCTTCAAGCTCATAAGGTACGGTTACTATTGGTCGACCATGAAGAAAGACACCTCCGACTATGTGAAAAGATGTGATAAGTGTCAGAGGTTCGATAACGTCATCCAAACCTCAGCTGAAGAACTCACCCCCATACAATGTTCGATCCCTTTCGAACAAATGGGAGTTGATATCCTCAGGCCTTTTCTGATAGCAAGAGGGCAGTTAAAGTTCGTTGCTGTGGTAGTAGAATACTTTACCAAATGGGCTGAAGTGAAACCCTTAGCAACTTCTCAAAGTCCAAGCTGAGGTCATTCATCTAGAAGTCTATCATATCTAGGTTTGGGATACCCAAAGTACTTATAACTGACAAAGGAAGCCAGTTTGATAATGCATGGTTCAAGGACTTTTGCACCAACCTCAGGATAGATCATCATTTAACATCGGCCTCACACCCTCAGAACAATGGCCTTACCAAAGTAAC
This sequence comes from Fraxinus cuspidata, assembly GCA_903798385.1. Lineage (NCBI taxonomy): Eukaryota > Viridiplantae > Streptophyta > Magnoliopsida > Lamiales > Oleaceae > Fraxinus > Fraxinus cuspidata. Next base: position 14,587 of record CAIGRP010094900.1, on the reverse strand, counting down.
TAATTGAATTATATTGCAAGACCTTCACACTAGGATTGAGGGTGCTCAAGGTAACTAGCCCGACGAGCTACCCTCCATATTATGGACGTACAGGACTTCACACAAGATAACAACGGGCTGAGACCCCTTTCATATTAGCTTTCAGGTTGGAGGCTATGATTCCAATAGAGGTTAGCTTGCCCACCATAAGGCTTCTGGAGCATGGTATCGGGAAACACACAACGGAACATCTTGACCTCCTTGAAGAGGTATGCAAGCAAGCCATCCTATGAGCCGCCTCTTATCAAAATAGGACGGTAAGATATTTTTTTAATAATAAGGTCAGACCCAGAAGATTTAGGGTTCGGAATCTAGTGCTCAGGAGGGCCGAAGCTATCGGTCATGCCCCTGGTAAACTTGACCCGGCATGGGAAGGACCCTATGAAGTCATTAGACAAGTCCAAGGATGAGCATACAGCTTGAGGGACATGTCTGGAAGACCATTGCCAAGGCCTTGGAATGCTAACAACCTCAAAATTTATTACAAGTAGTAATCCCTGTCATGCCTAAATGGTTTAGTTAGTTTTTCTTTTATTTTGGGCTTGCATGTCCACATGCACATTTTTCTTATTTTTTAGTTTACTTTTTGAATGGGCTTGCATGCCCCACACATTTTTTTTTAGTAGTTCATTTGTCAAGGCATGTGAGCCTATACTTAGAGCATAGGAAAGTTTATACAAAGTAGCAGTTGGGTAAGACCCAACAAAATTTTTATCCAAGTGATTACCTCGAGGACATGCACAAGCATGCATCCTAAAGACCTGTCACGAGCAGGGACCTCCAAGACATGCAAGAGCATGCATCCTAAAGACCTATCACGAGCAAGCACCTCGAGGACATGCTACGAGCATGTCCCCTAAAAGACCCGTCACGAGTAGGTACCTTCAAGATATGCCACGAGCATGCACTCAAATGCATTCTCAAGAGAAGCCTGCCTCGAGTACGACCACTATAAATTTCAAACATGGATTAGGTAATCCTCAGGTGAGTAAAGTCCTCGAGATTAGTCATTTAGCATTGGCCCGAACTAAAGGTCGAGCCTAAAACTTGTTCAAATCCCAGCCATAAAGCTCAGGACTGAGGCAGTTATGTTATGCTCACACCTAAGTTCGAGCCTAAAACTTCACTAACATCCTCTACCACAAAGCTCGGGATTAATTACTTCCCGTTGGATCCAAACTTGAGATTGATCTATACTAGGCTCGAATTATACGTCGATCCTAGAAATTGTTCAAAAAATCAATTAATCATTTGGGCTTGAACTTGATGTCCAGCCTAAACATTGACAATAAAGCCCAGCCTCAAAGGTCGAGTTTAATACTCGGTATTTAATCACCTCGGGTCATACGTCGAGCCTAAATGCTAAATTCGTCATCGTGCTAGTCAACAATAAAGTGATCGAGATAAATGCATACAAAAATATACTTCGAGTGTATCATTTACAAAATTAAAACATAAAGCCCAAAAGTTATCAAGCAATGTACTTGAACAAAATGAAAACAAAAAAGCAATGTACTTGCAATACTTGAAATTTACATATTTGTCAAAAATTTACATACTTGCAATGCTTTGAGCCCATCATAATCCTCGGATATCTTGAAATCCTCCCATGCTCATACTCTTGCTTCCGCGAGCTTGGCTTCATGCTCCTTGCACACACCCTCAAGCTCAAGCTTCGTCTCCTCGGCCTCACCTTTGGCAGCCCCAATCTCATCTCAAGCCTGACGAGGCTCATTCCTGGCATCATCGCGCTTTTTCAAAATGTCCTCGTGCTCAGTCAGCAAGATTCTTATCCCTGAGCTCAACGACCTCCAGAGCCCAGCCATTTTATGGGACTCATCCATCCCTTGTAGTGGAAGGCCTCGGGCAATGCTCAGGACTTGTCAAAAGAAAGAGCATGTGTTAGCGTCAAGAGAAATACATGAAACATATTCAGAGTGTAAATACAGTTCTTACCTTCAATGTGAGGAACTTGAGGGCCTTCATTCTCTCCTCAAACCCAACGTCACCCCGATACTTTGCCACAATGCTCAGGACTAAGTGGCAATGTTCAAAGTCCTGGATAACCAAAGCCACTGATGGTATACAATCGTCCTCGAGGTCTACAACCTCAGGGGGTCCGGAGAGGAGGAAGCTCCTTAAGAGATGAGGTCGGCGGTTGGGTAGGCCTTGGGCTCGGATCAGGTTATCAAGCTTGTGAGCTCTCTTTATGTCCTCTTGGGGGTTCGTCATGTCTCGAGACCCGAGGTCTCTTCTTTCCCTTTGTCGAGGCTACAACCTGAGGCTGAGGTACCTTTGCCTTGGCATTAACAAATTACGGAAGGCAGACGGGTCAAAAGACATTCCTGCCAAGAAAAGGTTAAGTAATTAGATCAATCAATTCATCAGGAATATGAACACGAAAATATAAAGAATGAAGCCCTACCCTCAATACCTCTCACGTCAGCAAGATCCAACACTTCATCCTCGAGGATGGCCTTCATGTCCGATATCAAAGGATAAAGCTCCTAGAGCATCTTCTTATCATTTTCTAGAGACTCAAAGTAAGCTTGACCTTCACAAACCTTAGCAGCGCCAAGAATCTCCCACCCCGACCAAAAGGGAAGGTCGGGATCTCGAGTGACTGTATAAAACCACTTGTCTTTCCAACCTTTTAGTGAGCTTGGCATGCTCGGGACCTTATACCCACCTCGAGTCGACAAATAAGCAAAACATTTGTATTAGGAGAGCTGCTTGAGCTCGAACACCATTCGACAAAGGTCGAGGTAAGGCTCGATGCCCTAGTACCTACAAGCTATGAAGAAGTAAATTAGCATCCTCCAGGCATTGGGCACTAATTGCCCTGGGCACATGGAGTGCTCGACTAAAAGGTCTACAAAAAAGGGGTGCAATGGTCATCTAAACCCAGCCTTCAAAGTATCCTTGAAAATAAAAAAAACTCCATGTCCCGAGCCTACGCTATCCTGTCCTCGGGGTCTGGCAACCTAACGTCGCAACTGGGCATTAACCCAATCTCTTGGCAGCCGCCACAGCTAGGTGTTCTTTGAACCTACAAGGTTCGTCGGGAGACTTAAACTCGACGTTACCTTGGTGCCTAGGTCGGGCATCTAAAGGGATAGCCATTGGGATCATCGATGTTCATATATCCTCGCTACTACTCGAACTACCAAAACCCTAATTACCCTCACTACTCGACATCACTCGATGAAAGCTAAGAAAATAAATTAAGGTCTTGAGTCTTAGCTCCAAATCACGTGAAGTCCCAAACGATTCCTAAGTAATTTGCTCTAGCACGACCTTGCAGAGAACTTTTAAAGGAGAATGAAAAGTGAAAAATGAAAAATGAAAAGTAAAAGAGGTATTTATAGGCGTTGAACTGGAAGCCCAAAGGTCATTACCTGGCCGTTGGAATTTGCCACGTGTCAACCATCCAACGATCCTCCATCACCGCCTTAATTTGCAGCGAGCAATCCGTGATCATGGAGCAATGACATCGAGATATCTCAACCCCTATAAAACACGAGCACCCTTTAGGCCGTCGCTATGTATCGAACTTATGTACATCCACCCCTACTCTGCAAGCTCTAGGAGTAAACGCACAGGGGCCAATGAAATGGTCAAAAAATATGTACCTCAAGCACGAGGACTCTCAGGGCTCGATTTTTGCAACCATGGGACCAATGTGCTCGAGCATTAACATGTACTTTGTACATCCTTTGGTATGTGTCCTCAGGTATTTTCCTTAACCAAATTTCCCTTTATGCTCAGCACTAATAGCTCCAACATATTTAGGACTCTAACCATATCCAAATATCTCAGTTCAAGAGTCATAGAATCGGAAGGAGTTTATCTTGGAAAATATTGCAGTTAATGTAGGATTGGACTTCTGATTGTGGTCCAACACTTATCAAAATTAGAATTCCTTAAAGTAAAGATGCCAAGTCCTATTAGAATGCACTACCTACCTCTATAAATATGAGACCATGGATCATTATTCAAATACGTTTTAGATGCAATTTCAGCACTCAATCTTTTTCATATTCTCTCTCTGACTTAAGTATTGGAGGGGCGACAAGGACACATCTCAACACCTTTGTTTCAAGTACCAAAAGATCACGTTCATGTTCGTTCTAAGTCGTCAAGCTCTCAACAGATACAATTTTGGTAGCATCATAATGTACTCAGCAAACTTTATGACATATAATCCGCAACCATGGCTGAATAAAATAAAACATTGTTAAGAGTCTGGAAAATTCCGTAGCAGCTTCTGATTAACAAACCAATACAACACATTGTAGAGAATAAAGGCTGCAATAAGAAAGAACTATTTTCTTGTGCCGAATATTTTAAACATTCACAAGTGTGCATAGTTTACTTAATCCAGTTTTACACAATTGGACTAATAATCCTGTTTCTGGAAAACGGGGCTTAGTCAAAAAAATAAGAATAATAATTGCTCAGTCCAACTTATTTTAAAAATGAATGAAAAGTTAAGTACATTAACGTTAACCAAACACAATGTATCATGAGATACCCATATCAGCATTTGCTGGAAAATTGAGACAGACAATCAAAATGATAATTGCATAGGACGGCTGATGTGAACATAGTTAAATATGAAAAGAGATGTTCCCAAGGCTTATATGTGATTGGAGCTTAAATATATATTCCTCAAAGCTCAGCTATTGTTAGCTGCACCATAAGATTGATTTTTTCCTGTGCTTTACTCACTTGATATCTGAGAATGGTCAATCTGTGATTCGACTTTAGGGATTTTTGGAGAAGAATTTTTTTTATGGAGGCGATTTGGAAGGAATATGAAGAGACTCCATTTTATGGATTTGAAAGTAATCAACAACAATAAAGGGCTTGTTTGGTAGCTAGCTAAATGATTATCATGTATGCTATGAATATACTGTATTTATCATATAAAAAGAGTTAAAAAGTAATTTTTGAATATATATTAAATAAAAGGTGCCTCGTATAATTTTCACTTTATATATTGAGTTCATGGATCAGTTCTTAATTATATTCAATAAGTTTCCTAACTTGGTTCCAAGTTTGATATAAGTATTTGAAGTCCAAATAAGTTCTGTACGTATTTCCTTAATCCTAAGCTAGATAAGAAAATCTACCAGTTTATCTTCCTAGATGCAAGTGCATGGATTGAGGAGTTGCCCATTTGATGCCATAAATTATATCATTAGTGTGTGGCGTAACATGAAATTTTGAATGAGGTTTTATTGCAAATAATTGTGATTAAATGTCAATGAACCAATTACCACACAACTCGTTGACCCCGTGAAACGCTACGTCAAGTGGACAACAAATGTCAACCCCACTCAGGCCAACTCAAATAAATTTCGACGTGTTTTGATCGGACAACTGGTGAGAGATGGAGAACACATGAATGCGGGAAATGCTTTACGACACGAGATAGAAATGTTCGGACAACAGCGGTAGTGATTAAAATAATTGCACTAACAAACAATCACCCACAATATCTAAATAATTTAGGATCAAACTAATAAATATAGAACAAGCAAAATGATTTCTTGGGAATATTTTTCTTGAGTGTCTTCTTGCATATTAGAATCCATATCCAAAAGAACATCCTAAAAAGTCCTTTACACTTTACCAAGACCACCTATTTATAGAATTTTGGCCGAAGTGGTGATCATTAGATCAGAATCACGTGGTCTCATCTCCTCGACTGAAGCCTCACATCACTAAATCTATCATACATTAAATTCATTGACAATGTGTTAATCGCCCTATATATTAGGTTGTCACACCTGACATCTTTTATTATAAACGTTATATCAATCATTTTTAAATATTATCTTCAAATCTAATAAGATAGAATCAGCTTCATGGATTTCTGATGAATTGAAGGCTTTGGCCGGAGGGAGCCTCGTATTGGTAGTCTTCTGTGTGAAGAGCTCCGACTTCTTCTTTGACTCCTAATGTAGAGCTTCGGCTTACACCTTCGGCTATTTAGACAATGCTTTGACTTATGAATTTAAGCATTTATTTGATTTCTTTGCATTTGACCAATTTGATCTTTGTTGATTTTTCTGTCCACGTGGACTGCGATGTGGTACTTTGATCGAGATTGTTCCTTTTTTTTTTCTCTCTCTCTCTTTTTCCTTTTGGGTGTGTGTATATTTTAATATACCAAAATCAAATGGAAAATTTGCATTGGACTGCTAATCTTTCGTTTGGTGTAATGTCATCTTTAACTTTTAAAAGTGAGATTTTGGGAGTTTAGTCTATTTAATTTGATCAACATTAGTTCGGAATTGTCAATGTGGACATTAAAATTGCACGTGCTACGTCTTTCATGTGAGTTCGAGCAAGAACAACATAATATTAAGTTGGAGACTAGATTTCCCTTTTCGAAGGTTGAGATCCGTAATCAAACCATGTGAAAAGTTGAAGAGCCAATTCTAGTTTTTCCGAAATTGAAATTAAAATAGGCATTGGACAATGTATGGATCAAAAGGAATGTACTTTTGATTATAGAATGCAATCTCTACTTTACATAGAGGAAAATTTTGTTTAGCAACGACTCCAAAAATTCATTTCCAACGTCCACAAGAGAAAGAAAAGAGGAAATTTGTGGTCGCAATCTTCAAATTTTATCAATATTGTATGGATCGTTGAAAGAAAAGAGGAAATTTGTGGTCGCAATCTTCAAATTTTATCAATATTGTATGGATCCCTAAAAACATGTTTTTAGTCTTTAAGTCTCAAGACTTTCAATTTCGATACAAGTGAGTCCCCATTAGATATTAACGTTGACAAGCAATTTCATGGTATGTACATGATAAACATTTGGTTTCAAATAACTTATTTTACGGTTATTTTTGTACAGCCTATTTCTTTCCAAAAACAACTAGAAAGAGAAAAGAAAGAAAGAAAAAATAAAAATCACAAACAATAAAAAAATGAAAAAGAGACCAGTGCCAACGTCATCGCCCTACCTCAAATCATTCCCAACGTAGTTGAAATCTATTGTCATCAATTCCTGGCTCTTTGAAGGTCCTTCCACTCGATCTTTGACACCGCACTCTATTGATGTGCTTTAATTTTTACACAAATTAAGAAAATATAATTAATATAATAATAAATATAAATTTTATTTACATTTTTTCCTAATACATGGATACATTAAATAATTGTTTAAATAATAATATTTTATATTTGTTGATAATAAAATACATTAAATATGAACATATTAAAAAAAAACTAAGAAATCAACTACAGTCACAACCAGGAAACAATTTGGGACATATGAAAAATGAAAAAAAATCTTTATAAAACGGATGTAATAATAAGTACCAAGGCAACAATACATCACAACTACATTTAGCCACTATTTGAACCATATTTCTTAAAATTTGTTTTATCCAAACTTATTTTTAATCATACATTTCATGAAAATACAACTTTTATCAATTTTTCAATCACATATTTTATCAATTTTTATAAAAAAACTATTAAAAATATATTTTTTATTCAAACCAAACAGGGGCTTAATATTAAGCCCTTGTTTGATAACAATTCTTTCCAAATTTTTTTTTTCCTCTCATACTTATTTTTAATCACACATTCTCACAATAAAATATTTTTTTATGTAAATTCAAAAAATTGCCCTATTTTTTAACCACATATTCTTCAAAAATTTACTATTTAAAAATTCATCCTTCTAAAAAAAATTCTGTCAAACAAGGACTAAATAGGGACAACAAATATCAATTCCAACCAATCACTCAAAGGAAGTCAAATATTGTTAGTCTTTGAACCCAAATAAATTTCCCAACGGAAGAAGAGTAAATTTATGTACCAAAATGAATTATTTATTTGAATTATGTTTAAACGAAAACAGAATAGAAATTGTATATGTATATATAATTTTAATTTAATCATTATATATATTTGCGGGAGTGATGCCATTAAAAGATTTGGCAGACGACCTACAACCATGCTATCTCTATTACTGCTCTTGTACCCACTATTGGATGCAAACAACGCAAATGCAATGGTCCAAGGTATTGGCATGGGGAAAGGTAGTGTCCATGTTAAAGTCATCACAACCAACACGTGTCTAATAGATTCAATGAACTAGATTTCACATCATGACAACGAGCTTGTTGGCTTATTATAATCTAAGTGGTTGCAAATAATATTGAAAATTTTGGCATTGAGGATTACTTTGAACGTTGCATCAGCTCAAAATGTAACGAGCACTAGATTTTAGTATTTGAGGTCTTTGCTTTTGTTTCGAAGACGTTGTCTTGACAAAATTTCTTAAAACCCATAATGGATTAATCAAAACAAGTTGGATTATGAAATATTTGCCACTTGATTCAAAGTTAATTCAATTAGGTGACAATGTTAATGCGCCTTTAAAAAAGCAATAATGAATTCCACAATTCCCATTGTAAATGAATGCAATATCTTGCGCATGGCTTAAGTTGTACGATACGAGAAGAAGATTGGCAAAGAAGGGTCTTTCAATATTGGCGTAGTTGTAGCGTCATTTTCAACGTTTTAACATTTATGTTCACCTTGCGTTAATCACAGGGTCAAAAATAAATTACGATTTGCAAAGAAAAAAAATAAGTGGTCAACGAAATCGCCCATCTTTCACACTTCAATCTAAGCTAACAGCTAAATTTCACTCAAGTTTCAGAAAAAAATTAATTTGTCTCAACTAGATCATTATTATAATTCAAATTAGATCACTGAATTTTAATTTAGTTTTAAATTACATTAATCCCTCATCGGTTATATTTTAAATAGATGAAAATTATTTAGTAGTAGTTATACTGTAATAAATCTTCCACGACATGCCAATTTACCTAAAGACATTGTCATAAATTCTAGTTTAATTAATTTTCGAGTCTAGGATATTGCATAACGATTACGTGGAAGATATATCAGTTATGATATGGCTACAAATGGAGTAATTTTCATTAGTTTAGAGAATGATAGGTGACAAATATGGCAAAAGTGATTCAACCGAAATTTTCTTAGAAAGTATAAAGGTAATTTATTTATTTATATAGTTTCAGTTTGTTTTAGTTTAGATATATAACATTAAGCACTTGTAGTTAAAAAAAAAAAAATTATTAAATTTTGATAGAAATTAATAAAATATATGGTAAAAATTATAAGTGTTGACTTTGATCTAAATTTTTATATACACCGAACCAAGGTTAAACTAGAAGTATTCGCAGGTTTTGAAAGCTCTCATATGTTGAGGGATAAAATCTCACATTAAATAAAGATGAAAATATACACCAATTTATAAGAGTTTGAGCTACTCCCCTTAATAAGATGAAATCTCAAATCTTAACATCATATACTATATAATTGGAGAGTTATTTATTTTGTGCAAAAATTATGTTAGAGAGAAAAAAAAGAACAAAATAATCTCATTTGAAACTTTAGATCATTTGAAGGGTAAGAAATAAGAAGTTGACTGTTAATATTATTTGTTTATAACTCTTTCCCTCCAATTATAAGTAGATATGTTTAATAATTATCTTCTATTCAAATAATTTTTTGTGTTTATATACTCATTTTGTTACGTAACATTTTATATGAGATAAAATAATTTATAAAATGTAAAGAGTAGTTGCGATCACTGGTTGAGGCCGAGCTCTGCTTTTCATAAGCGAGTCGCTCGAAATTCGACTCGGCTCAAAAATAATTAAAGGTAGAATGAACTAATTCCCTGTAATGACTAAACTACCCTTGCGCTTTGACACGTGGATACCGTGATGCAAATTTAACGCCGTAACTGTCGGTGGGCCCCTTTCAAAAAGTGGTGGCAGCATCGTGATTAAAATAAATCATAAAAAGTTGAACATTTTACAAAAAGACAAATCGGTCCAATGCCAACTTTATGCAACCTTATATTTCCACAAAACACTACAAAATCAACTGCAGAGTTTCAGTACATAAAGACTCGGCAGAGCTCAAGTTCTACTTCTCTACCTCGGTTCCTCCGCCTCCTTCAAACTGGTGGTTGAGTGGTGGCCCTGATCTACATTCCACTTACATTATGGATGGTCGCCACCATTTAGCCCATTTCTTGGTGCCTGTCGTGTTAGCATTGTTTCATAGCTTGAAGGCCGCCGGTGGGCCACTCCGGGAAGTTGCTGACCTGCAATGGTATCCCGCCACCGCCACTTGGTACGGAAACCCCGAAGGCGACGGCAGTGACGGTATAATATACCCCGACCATGCTCCGTTCATAATTTTGTTCATTACATTTTTAATAATTTTTATTTTTTGGTGAAGGTGGGTCGTGTGGGTACGGTTCATTGGTGGATGTGAAGCCATTCAAGGCTCGAGTCGGGGCAGTGAGCCCGGTATTATTCAAGAACGGGGAAGGGTGTGGGGCGTGCTTCAAAGTGAGGTGCTTGGACAAGTCAATATGCTCTCGAAGGGCTGTGACCGTCATTATAATGGACGAGTGCCCCTGTGGTTACAGCTCCAATGGCCCCACCCACTTCGACCTTAGCGGTGCCGCCTTCGGACGAATGGCTATTGCCGGTGCTGGTGGCGGGTTGCGCAACCGTGGTGAAATTTCCGTAATCTACCGACGGTAAGTTGTACTAGACTACAGTAAGTGACTTTTAACGGTTTTGTTCTATTTTGTCTTTGAGAGTGGTCAAAATCTAATGACATCTCAACTGACAATTGGGCTCAGATATTATAAATTATTGAGACAATATTCTGTGGCCACGCATTAGGAGACAAGTGTTACATCCTTTAAAACTTATTTTCAATTATACATTATTCAATAAAATAATATTATAAAAAAATTTAAAATTTTTCCTAAATTTTTAACTACCTATTCTAAATCAAGCTACTTTTCTAAATTGTATTCTTTCTCTCAAAATGGGGCTCAAACAATGCCTAGATATAAAATGAACTTTTTTTTTCCATTTATAAAGGAAAAACAATTAATTTAGGTACAATTTTTAGTAATTTTGTTGTAAATTTGCAGGACTCCATGTAAGTATCCTGGGAAAAACATTGCCTTTCGTGTCAATGAAGGATCAACTGGTTATTGGTTCTCACTTTTAGTCGAATTCGAAGATGGAGATGGTGACATTGGGTCGATGCATATAAGACAGGTAAACACATGTCGTAGTTCAACGTGCTTAACATTTATTCCAATATGTAAAATTCACTAGGAGACTTGAACAAAAGATATTCTTTTGATGAGTGATTTTTTGTCAAAGAAGCTTCACTTTCACAATTATCTAAAAGAAAGCTCTTAAAATCATGGGATGTACATAACCAATTCCTGATGTTAAGGAAGATAATCTAAAGTTTATGACTTTAAATTCACGTGCCCGACAGCCTAAAACTATGTCAAAAGAACTCATTTGCTTACTTTTTACACATCCCTATTGGAAAACTTTTTGTTAGTTCTGTTCAGTCGAGCATATCAAACGTGCCCGTGCATTTTAATTTCTCTAGTGGACAATGTGTTCCAAAACACCTCCTACTTTGTAATGGGATTTCTACTTCCAAGTGTACACTATGAAGCACCATTTCCCCCATTAACTTTTTGTCTGCCTCAAATAATAATATGTTATGCAGGCAAATTCGAATGAATGGCTAGAGATGACACATTTATGGGGTGCAAATTGGTACATTACTGGGGGACCCTTAAGAGGACCATTTTCTATAAAGTTAACAACGCTATCGACGGGAAGAAGTCTATCTGCGAGGGATATTATTCCCAGAAATTGGTCTCCAAAAGCCACTTACACATCCCGCCTCAACTTCTACTAAATGATAGAATTCCCTAAAGAAATGTGAAATTTGTTCACTCAAAAGAGGCATCAAATGGTGTTTCTTTTTGTTATGTTGGGATCCCTTTTTTTCCTGCTTTCTGTAGTGTGAGAGTTAATTATCGAATTAAATGTATAGTCATTGCGTTGTGTTCTGTTATGTTACGTAGCCCTATCCAGAAGGAGAGAGTGAGATTTTAAGTGTGGCATGTCATTTAATGTAAAGTTTGGACCAAACAGATATGGAATTGGAATGTTGTTTGCTTGCTATGCTATTAGTATATGGTGTGGGACCTTTGTTTTAATAAGATTTTCATATTATCTGTGGTATTTTTGTTCAATTTTGGATTATTATTCACGTAATAGTTGGTTGTGTACTTACAGTAAATTATTTTTCTCAAGTATTGGTGTACAAACTTTTGCATGTGACTACAAATTTATTAATTTCATGTGTATGCTTTATTAATTTGGGCAAAATCCCAGTTTGGATTCCAATGGTAAGATAATAGAGCAAAATTATGAAGAAAGAAATCAGAAGATCATAAAGAGATGATTCTATCAAGTACAGCAAATCCCCTGAAAACTCTTGTCAAGAGTCTTGATTTGCTGTTAAAAGGTGGCTTGCTTTTTTTCTTTTTCTTTTCCCCTTTTTTCTTCTTCTTTCTCGGTTTCTTTCTCCTCTGCTGCGTGTGTGAAAAAGGATGGGAATTGGGTTTTAATTGTCAAATTAGTGGGTATTTGCACAAAAGGTCTCTCATCTTTCAAACAAATTAACATTAAGTCTTTTACTTCCAAAACTAAATAAATAATTCCCTAACTTAAAATATAATCCATCTTACCCCTTCATATATTATCCATTGCAAAATAACCCCAAGAAAATAATTTGCTTCATTTAAGTCCAATTTTGACTATGATTTTGACAATTCCACATTTGACTTTGAAATAAAATATTGACTTTTAATTTGTAGGAAATGGAGTGTAACAACTCTGGCATTGTTACTTCCATGAATTGTCCATCAAACTAATTTACTTGATTAGTATTAGCGTGTGAATTTTCTTTGTAGTAACATTTTTTGTATTTAACACATTTATGCCGTACTTGATAGAATCATCTCTTTATGGTTATTGAACTGTTAAAAGGAATTTGAAATGAGGAATGTGGATGATTATTGACGTGAAAATCTTGTTGAATCTCGCCGAGACAGTCGGGAAAAGTTAGTATTAACGAGTTAGGAAAGTAGAGTGATTCGAACATTTAGTGAATATATGTTTAAGTTAGTCAAATGAGATGGAAATATTAAGTATTAGCTTATTACTTATTGATGTTAAGTATGGGTTATTATTGAGAAATCCTTTGTAACTTGATATGGATAGAATTGAAGTAGTTTGGGTGTGATCATTTCAGGAGGGGATTTGGACGTGGGAACAACATACCAGCCCCGTTAGTCCAGCCTGTATCTGTGAGTGGAGAATTTACTTTTCCAAAAAGAAGATTTTTAGCTTATAAACTTATAATCATGTTTACTTATTTTTTTGTATTTAACACATTTATGCTGTACTTAATAGAATCATCTCTTTATGGTTATTGAACTGTTAAAAGGAATTTGAAATGAGGAATGTGGATGATTATTGACGTGAAAATCTTGTTGAATCTCGCTGAGGCAGTCGGGAAAAGTTAGTATTAATGAGTTAGGAAAGTAGAGTGATTCGAACATTTAGTGAATATATGTTTAAGTTAGTCAAATGAGATGGAATTATTAAGTATTAGCTTATTACTTATTGATGTTAAGTATGGGTTATTATTGAGAAATCCTTTGTAACTTGATATGGATAGAATTGAAGTAGTTTGGATGTGATCATTTCAGGAGGGGATTTGGACGTGGGAACAACATACCAGCCCCGTTAGTCCAGCCTATATCTGTGAGTGGAGAATTTACTTTTCCAAAAAGAAGATTTTTAGCTTATAAACTTATAATCATGTTTACTTAATATGAATGTTGAAATGATTCCCAATTNCTTTTTCAAGAATAAGATTTCTAACTTATAAACTTATAATTATGTTTACTTAAAATGAATGTTTGAAATGATTTTCAATTTCTAGAGAAGCCTATTAGTTACATCAAATTTCTTATTTTCGATGAATTAGTAAATGAGCATGATTACTTGAAACCATCAGAAAATACCCTATGTAGTTAGCTTACTCTGGTGCACTGAGGGGCTACGACTGCGTACTAGAGTTGTGTGTTTGATTTCTATACACTGAGGGGCTACAACCTTGTGTAAAGGTAACTCTTATCCACTGAGGGGCTACGGCCGGGTGTAAGGGTACCTATTATGCACTGAGGGGCTACAATTGTGTATAAGGATGATTATGTTATTTTCACTTTTTGCACTGAGGGGCTACGACCGTGTACATAAGTGTTGATCAGACAGTTTATGTGCATATGACTTTATAGCTTTTAGATTATCAGCAGATGATTACATGTGGTATATTTTGATATGATTATCCGGTATATAGTGGATTATTAGCTCTCAGCTTACATTTTCCAGTTTACAGTTCAACTTATTGATTTTAGATTATGGTTTTAGCTTACTGAATTCAACTGATGTACTTAATCATCTTGCTCTATCAATTATTATCATTTTTAGATATCAGCTTGAGTCTAATTTATGATTTAGAACAAGCATTATGATTTTATACGACGTTATGATGCAGAATTCAAGAA